>CM035162.1:5126226-5418546 GCA_020205615.1 Panax quinquefolius | reverse complement strand
GACCCCAAATTTTTAAATAAAAAGGAATTTCCTTTATTTATTATTTTGAAATAGTAAGGGTTGATTTGATTAATGTGATAGTTATGGTTAAATACGCAAATATTTCAAAATAAAGCAAGTTGGTTATAAAATATTCATTATCGCTTGGAATATTCGTTTGGTCGTGGAATATTCGTATCGCTTGGAATATTCGCACGACCTGCCAAATAGCATGTAAGTGGCCCCATAACTAAAAAGCGATCGATGAAGAAAACGACAAATATAAGTTGTTTTTAAATAATCTACAGAAGTAAGTTACTGCAAGTATCACTCGCTGAATACCCTATGGTTAAAACACACTAATACGCTGCTTGTCAACAAGAAGACACCAGATTGCACCAATTATCGATTCTTACGTAAGAAGGCACTACTCAATAATGGTTACAAAGAATTACCGCTCAAAGATTTTATCGATCGAAGTTAATAATTGTCAAGCTGATATTTTATATCATTGCTTGTTTCAATAATCACATTTACACAAGATTTTTCATTATCGGCTAATAATTCATATTATCCTAATAATATTATTAGATAACATTATTGGCAATGTCTAGAAAGTTCTGCTCTAAGGAGAGGTTTGGTCACCTAATCATGCACGCCACCAAGAAGAAGAAATTTTATCGAAAGCCCCCTCTTCCTGAACCCGCCTCGTCATTAATATCATCAGGATTCTCAGAATATTATTTGTGAATAATTAATTATTGATTTATATGATGAGGAAAATATTGATTTTATGTGGATATAGATGGAGAAAATTTTAAAATGACAATTGTTGAAAATTAATATTTTATCTTTTTCTCGATAAAATAATTCATTTAAATATATTATTTTAATAATATATTAATGGTGATATTTTTACAACGAATGTGGGATATATGAGTATACGAGGAGGAAGAGTATTTTTGTTGCAATAAATGTTTAAAACATGTTAAAACATGCTCATGGACCCCATTTATCGATCGAATTTGATTATACCGTGAAAATCGCCTGCTTGTGGATTTCTACCAATTTCTATTTGGAATTTGGAAAACTTTCTTCTGCAAAGTTGTAGAGAATTGAATTTCCTATAAAAACTCGCGAGATTCGAATTTTCTGATGAAAGGGCTATTTATTATGAATTATCAAGTTCAAGTTCAAATAATTGATTTTTGGGAGTTTAAAATATTTTTTTTAAGAAAACGTTTTTTGTTGTAATTGAAGGTGGCTCACATGTGTTATAAATGATCTGAAATCAGATTTCTAAGGTGGGCTTGAATATTTTTTAGAAATATTATTATTTTATTAAATTTTCTCTTTTGTTTCTAAGATTTTCCTATAAATAGGTGCTTAGGTTAGAATCGAAAATCACACCGTAAACTCAAGTTTTCTCTCTATATTATCGATCGATTCTTCTTGTGAGTATTTTGAGTATACTTTGAGTATTGCTAGACTAAGCAGTTCCTTCAAAGACTATATCCCTAGATTCTCAAATAAAGTACCGATCTTTCGAGGTAAGTGGATATTATTTTTTTCAGAATGATATTATTTCTTCAATATCATTATGTCAAATATCGATCCAAGTTTTTATCAAATTTGAACTTTTTCATGCTCAGGTTACTATTCATGGGTTACTATTCACGAAGTTACTATTCACGAAGTTACTATTCACGAGTTACTATTCACGAAGTTACTATTCACGAGTATTCTATATCACGAAGTCATGAAGATGTTTTTTTGTGGAATTTCTATCTTTGGTGTTTGAGTTACTATTCACGATACTAAAGACTATTCACGATACTAAGACTATTCACATATACTTGATTATTCAATCAAAAATAAAATTTCTTCTTTTCGTCTAAAAATATCTATTCGGATACTAACTCGATCAGATCCATGTTTTGATCATTCTCAATTTTACACCACTACGATTATTTTTGAGGTATTTTTGACGTGGATAAAACAAAGTACTAATCCTTAATCCTTAATCCTCACATTTTGTTTCACCGATTCGCTTTTTTAAAAAATTTTTCATCATCCTCACCTTAAATGATGATATTATGGAATATCTTCGGCCCAGAGTGCAAAATGATAATGATTTCTTAAGAATATCTTCGGCCCAGAGCAATGATGAATGATTTCAAGAATATCTTCGCCCAGAAAGTGCAAAGATGATGAACAGTGTTTAAATGAATACGACTAATCGATGAATATCTTCGCCCAGAGTAAAAAAGATGAATATTTGATTCCGTATGTATATCGATTGATGTTACAGGATAAAAGAGATAGACGATGAACTTTTAAATTCATACATGTAAGATAGTAGTTTGATTCTCTACTTAACTCTTCTAATGAATTATTATTTCACCATGTAATATCGATTTAAAATTTGTCATTTATCAGATTCTATTAGATTTTTCCCTCGTCAAGACTAACGATAATTTGTCAGATATTATCTTAGTCATAATATTCTTTATCGAGCTAGTGAGCTCACCCTTTTCCTTTTTGTTCCATTTTTCTCTCGTGAGGCGAGAATATAAATGAAAGACGAAGCCTGGGTAATGGAATGAAGGTTTTAGAAAGAATTGTTTAGTAGTCCTCACCATTTTTGTAAAATAATGTATCAATAAATGTGATGAGGATTTATTTGAGTATAGATATTGTCTGTAAGATAATATTTGTATTCAAACTCACAGCTTTATCGTTGTAATAATAAAGTTGTAGTTGCTTCGCATCACGATCGACAACCTCGTAATGGGTGATGTATACCTATTTTGGGGGCGCCACAAATGGGTATCGTAGCTAGGATACGATCTCCGCGAGATCGTGAATGTAACTAGAGGGAGAGACGAGTAAATCCTTCGCTAAAGGTGTCCTACCTAAGCTTATTTGTTAGTTGGTCAAGATATAGATATATTATGTGATATATTGATTTCTTAATTAACCCTTGTTTTTTACGACAAAAGATTCGAGAATGTCGAATCGAGAATATTAACAATGGAAATGAGACCGTGGAGACGCCTCAGACTCACCAACGAGGAGAACGCAACAACAGTCGGGCAATGTTCCTCCCGCGAACAACACCATCGAAAGCGATGATGAACGAGGGATGTTTAGAAGTTTTTTGCAGCTCATGCAAAATCGATTTAGGAGACTCGTGTTCAAAATACAGAGAGAAATGATAAGAATTACCAAGTTGTCACAAACAAATGCAAGCGCTCAAAAGAGTCGGGACCACCGAATTTAAGGGAAAGCCGATCCGATCACGCCGTAAAACACGGGTCAAACAAATTACCAAGATATTCGATGTCTGGGATGCACGGAGAACAGAGGTTCCATTCGCCACCTTTATGTTCCGTGGCGAGGCGTATCATCGGTGGGAGTCTGTGAAGCGCACTCCATCCATCCACCGACTCAAAGATGTCTCGGGAGACGCTTCAGAAAGCTATTTAATGACAAATACTTTCCCCGAAAGTGTTCGCTATACGGGCGAAGCTGAGTTCATCGATTGAACAAAACAACACGACGGTGTCTCAAAGACGAGGCAAAGTTTGCAGAGTTATCCAGTGTTCAGACCTCATTCGGTGGAGAATGAGGAACGATGACGCGGATGTTTCTTAGAGGTTTGAAACCCCAAGATACGCCAAAGATCTCATTTCTCATAAATTTTCTCTTATTCGATGTTGTCAGTAAATGTGGCTCAATTATTAGAGCGCGAGATAACGAGTACGGCCAACCGAGGGACCACAACCAGATCGTACGTAGATAAAGAACAATGTAATAATGATAACCAATGAGAAAGAAATGACGGACAAAAATGGTAACCACTCCGTGGTAATCATGGCCATGAAAATAAGAAGCGCGAGTCAGAGGAGATTTTAAAAGAGGAGATTTAATAACTACTATGTGAAGATGATAAAGGCTTAAAAGAATCGGTTCTAAGGAGGAGAACGACCACCCCATTATATGCTACAAATGCGAAAAGAGGGATATATCACCAAACCGCCCACAACAGCTTCAAGGTATGCTATAATCAGGAAAGGAAGGACATATCGCCGAGATCAGACAAGAATAAACCTAGTTCAATGGGGATTATGACTCAAAAGATCGTCCCGTAAAAGTCAAAGTCAACGATTCCGGAAGAGCGTTTTGTCAGATCGGTCATAATGCGAGAACCCAAACGAGGTGATCACGGTAAGCTATTTATAAATTCTCATGCAAAGTTTATACCTTACTTGATACCTTGGTATACCCATTCATTTATCTCTCCCGCATGTGCTCAACGCTTAAACTCGACCGAGAGAAATTAGACTTTCGACCTATCTCGTGGAAACTCCGTTAGAGAAACTTTCATCACATCCACTCGCTTATAAATCTTGTTTGATTCAAGTCAGCACCATTACCTTACCGCCGACCTTATCTCTTTAAAGATACTTGCTTTTGATGTGATTTTAGGGATCGATCGTTAACTACTCATCATGCCAAAATTGATTGTTTTCGTAAGTTGTTAGTTTTCATATTCCTAACCAACCCGTTGTATTTAAATTCAAGCAACTAAACCATTAAAATCAATCACCGCCATATCTAATCATAAAGCTATTCGCTTATTAAAAACTGATGTCAAGCTTTCTTAGCCCATGTTATGGATTTGAATAAAGACACGCCAAATTTGAATAATATTCCCGTTGTTATCGACTTTTCCGACGATTTCCCAAGAACTTCCCTGCCTACCCCCCCGTAACGTGAAGTCAATTCTTTATCGATCTCGAACCCGCACAAAGCCCATTTCTAAAACCCCATATCGAATGGCTCCTATTGAACTTCAGAGTTAAAGGTCCAACTACAGTGAATTGTTGGACATCGCTTTCATTCGGCCCCAAGACATCTCCTCGGGGTGCTCCTGCTTTATTCAGAAAGAAGAAAGACGGAGTATGCGATTTTGTATCGACTATCTGAATCGAACCATGTCACCATCAAGAATAGTATCCTCACCTCGTATTGATGACTTGTTTGACCAAATAGCAAGGGGCACAATTCTTTTCAAAAATCGATCTTCGCTCGATATCATCACCAAGATTAGAATCGAGGATATTCCAAAGACCGCCTTCGTAACTCCAGACGGGCATTATGAATTCTTAGTCATGTCTTTCTGACTAACTAATGCTCCGCGCTTTTCATGGATATGATGAACCGAGTATTCAAGGAATATTTGATCAATTCGTTGTTGCTTTTTATCATGACATCCTCATATATTCCAAAAGTCGTGAAGATCATGAGCACCATTTGAAGTCGGTACTCCAAAGGCTTCGTGAAAACCAAAACTATATGCCAAATTGAAGAAATGCGAGTTCGCTTTTGGAAGTAGCATTCCTTGGGCACGTGGTGTCAAAACACGGAGTATCCGCTGATCCCACCAAGATCAAGCAATACAAAGTCGGAGCAACCAAGCTTGCGGATCAAGTACGAGTTTTTTTGGGCTTAGCCGGTTATTATCGGAGATTCGTGGAAGGGGTTTTCTAATCGCTACTCCATTAACTCAAATAACTCCTAAGGATACAAAATTGCTTGGAGCGAAGAATGCGAGAAAAGTTTCCAAGAGCTTAAGAGAGACTTATTTCTAAGACTGTTTCTAACAATACCATCCGTTCTTGGATGGATTTGTTATTCACAAATGATGCTTCGTGCAAAGGGTTGGATGTGTTCTCACGCAACGTGGAAAGTCATAGCCTATGCCTCATGACAACTTAAAGAGTATGAGAGGAATTATCCTACTCATGATCTAGAGTCATGCAGCAATGCTGCCGCTTAAAAATATGGAGGCACTATCTATATGGGGAGAAAGTGGAGATATATTCGCACCATAAAAGCCTTAAATATTTCTTCACTCAAAAGAACTCAACACGCGGCAATGACGCTGGCTCGAACTATTGAAAGACTACGACCACACTATTCAATACCATCCCGGTAAAAGTTTAACGGTAAAGCCGACGACGATCGAGTAGAAGATCATATGCGAAACGAAAAGTGCGATGATGTCAAGTATACGACAGAGCCAACTTTAATAGAAAAGTTAAGGTCATTTCAAGCCACCGAATCCGGAAATGATGCGCATGAATGAAGAAGAAAGTACAAGAAGGAGCTATTCCTAAGCGAGAATCGATGAAGAAGGAATACTTCGAGTCCACTCTGCACTTTCAGGTTCCTAACGACTCGATTTGAAGTACAAGATTACGATGGAGGCACACAATACACCATTTGCAATCCATCCTCGAAGTACTAAAATGTATCGTGATCTTCTATATACATTTTGGTGGAACAATACGAAGAGAGAGATTGCAAAGTTTATCTCGATGTGTTTAACTTGCTAACGTAAAGGCGAGCATCTTGTACCTAAGGGTCCGCTGCAAACCACTCGAGATTCCTGAATGGAAGTGGGAACACATTACTATGGATTTCAAGCATTTTGTCTTCCTACGGCTTCTCAAGGCATCAATGCTATTTGGGTTATTGTTGATAGATTAACCAAGTCTCCGCCATTTCTCAGCCGACACGGAGACTTATTCCCTCGAACGCCTTGTTAGTATGCACGTGAATGAGATTGTGAGTGTGACGCCCCCAAATTAGGTATACATCACCCATCTTGAGTCGCCACTTACATGGTATGTAATTTAAATACAACTTATTAACATAACTGCCGTATAATAATACGACATAAACCGTGAGTTTAAATACAAATATCGCCTACTAGATATTATACAAACTCAAACAAAAGTCCTCATTACATTTATTATCACACTATTTTACGTATTAGTGAGGACTACTAATGCTATCTTCAGACCATCACTGCTTCCCGACTCGTCTCGTCCCATATATATATCATTTCCAAGAGAATAAAGGAAAGAAAGGGTGAGCTCAACTAGCCCAAAGAAGAAATATTATGACTAAGATAATGCGTAATAAATTATCAATAGTCTTCAATAATGTTAAACCGATAAAATACAATAGATAACCAGCTTTAATCAAGTATTTGAATATGCAATCCATTAAAAGAGTCAAGTAGAAAATAAAGTCTACTATCTTTTAGGTTTTAAAAGGTTTTTCATCATCGCTTATAGTGAGACTCACTTTTAATAAATATTTCACATCATCGAATCACCCCTCGCACTACTACCAAGGATATTCTTTAAGATCACGACCACAATTATTCACGCACTACGCCCAAGAATATTTGTGGTATTCATTAATGGTCATGATCATGCCAACAATCGTCCATCAATGCACTACTACCAATCGAGGATTTTTATCACATCATTTGTAACATTACTACCATGATTACACCGAATAGTCTCTCGGTCATAATCATACCAAGTCCATCTATGCACTACAAAGCCACGTATTTACTTTCAAAAAAAATAAAATACGAGGATGATGACAATGATATAAGAATTCAATAAAACAAGTTCAAGAATTATTTTATCCAGAATTATTAACGCCCAAATTGTCAACATGATATCGCTTTTGTAGAGTAAAATTCAAGAATGATCGTAAGAATATTTCCATGAAAAGATATCGATGAAACGCAAATATCAAGGATATTCTACTAATTTCATGGAGTATAAAGTCAAAGTTTTAACCAAACCGGGTATAATAAAGAATGGAATAACAAAAGAAATCACCATGCATGCGATAGATCAGCATGCATGTGTTATTCCAATGTAATAATAAATAACTAACCAGTCGTCGTGAAATTCACACCGACAGTGATGTTCCAACAGTAATAATAAAGATGGAACTGCATCCGGTAAAACACACGACAGATATTCCAAATGTAATAATAAAGACGATTTTAACCAGTCCTGTAAAACACACACATGTGATGTTCCAATGTAATAATAAAGATTTTAACCAGTCCTGTAAAACACACATGCATGTGATGTTCCAATGTAATAATAATAAAGATTTTAACCAGTCCTGTAAAACACACGCATGTGATGTTCCAATGTAATAATAGAAGAATGTCACCAAGTATAGGTAAACCACTTATACAAAAGTTATTCCAATGTAATAATAAGCAATGGAATAACAAAAGTTCTCTTCATGAATAAGAAAGAATAACACCCCTTACATTTGGTAGGAGATTGAATATCGCAAAGAAGGTAGTAAGAATAAAATACTCTTCTTCTTTCTCTCTTATTCTCTCTATACTTTCTCTCTATAGCTTTCAATGAATTCGTGAAAAATAATGAAGCCTCTAGCCCTCTATTTATAGAAGATTTCTAGCTTAAGACCGCCGTGTGAAAAGGCAAGTGGCTCGACGAATCGGTTCGACTTTGAATGTGAAACGACAAGTGGTTCGACACGTAAAGGTAATGTGAAACGACAAGTGGTTCGACGCTCAAAATGTGAAACGTAATTACTATTGGTTCGACGTCGACGGTAAAAATACTATTTAATTACTATTAACGGTTGGTAAATACTATCGACGAAGGTAAATACTATTCACAAGGGTAATTACTATCGACGAAGGTAAATACTATTCATTCAAGGATAATTACTATCGACGAAGGTAAATACTATCGATGAAGAGACTCTTAGATGATGACATACGAGCCCCCATAAAATAATCAAACTTACCACAAATCATAATCAACACATATTTAATCTTTCAACAATTATTAATCATTTATAACTTGTCGCCTCAATTATTGATTTAATACTATAACATATTATACGTATGATACATCGTGACAATAATCAATCAATAATATAAGAGATATGATGCAAAGAATTATCAGAAGAATAATCGAGCATAAATGAGTGACTTCTCACGTAAAGATCAATAATCAATACCATACTACTTCTTACTACGCAACCACGCCAGACATCGTATTTTTACCACCGGGTAGTTCAACAGCTTTAACCAGAATACCTCCGCCGTTATTTTTATAAAATATTTTTGTCGTTTTCAATCCGACAATAATTCGTGGGGTCCACCAATGATTGAGCCATCAGATTTAATATTCCCTAACAAAAAGAATATTCCCCACCAAACGAATATTTTATAACAACTTGCATACTTTGCAAAATTTATAAATATTACCCACAACTATAACATTATATCAAATTTATTCCATAATATTCAAAAAATAATATTTATAGAAAAAATTCATCTTTATTTATAAAAGTTTTCGTTATTATTGATGAGATTAACTTTCTCATTTCTCACAAAGACTTATTCCTCGAACGCCTTGCACGTTGAATGAGATTGTGAGGTCAGCATGGCATGCCATCCATAGTTTTGATCGCGACCCAAGATTCACTTCAAGATTTTGGGTTAGCTTTAAAAAAGCTATGGGCACGGATTTATTTATTTAGTTCTAAGATACCATCCCCAAACCAGATGGACAATCGTAGAGGACTATTCAAACTCTCAAGATCTATTAAGACTCGTGTCCTGACTTCAAGGGTAGTTGATAAGTATTTACCATCAGTGGAATTCTCCTACAACAACAGCTTATCGTGCAAGTATAGTGTGGCTCCATTCAAGCATTATATGGACGAAAAATGTCGCTTCCAATATGTTGGGATGAGGTGGGTGAAGCAACATTTGTTGGGACCCGAAAGTTAAGACGTATTTACTCACCGAAAAGATCCAAATGATTCGACAACGATACAAACCAAGACAAGATCGACAAAAGAGTTATGCGATCTTCATCGAAAGGACGGAAATTTAATGTAGGGATCATGATTGTCATGAAGTCGCTCCACGGAAGGGAGTTACAAGATTTGGGAAGAGAGGAAAGCTCAATCCACGATTTATCGTCCATTTCAAATTCTCGACCGAGTAGAAATGTAGCCTATAGACTTGCTTACCTCCGAGTATGTCTCGTGTTCATAATGTGTTTCATATATCCAGATTTCAGAATATGTGAAAGACCCGAACCACGCTATCGAAGTTAGAACCCACGAGATAAATTAAGACTTAACGTATGAGGAGGTACCACACAAGATCTTGATAGAAGGAGCATGTCCTACACAGAAAGGTCATACCACAAGTTAAAGTTTTGTGGAGGAATCATGCTATAGAGGAAATGACCCGGGAATTAGAAACGGAAATGAAAGCGAGGTATCTTCACCTTTTCAAACACAGTACGTACGCCAATTTCGAGGACGAAATTTCATAAGGAGGGAGGTCAGAAGACCCAAATTTTAAATAAAAAGGAATTTCCTTTATTTATTATTTTGAAATAAGAAGGGTTGATTTGATTAATGTGGATAGCTAAGGTTAAATACGCAAATATTTTAAAATAAGCAAGTGGTTATAAAATATTCATTATCGTTGGGAATATTCGTTTGGTCGTGGAATATTCGATCGTCTGGGAATATTCGCATTTACGACACAAGCAAATGCATGTGTGGGCCCCATAACTAAAGCGATCGATGAAGAAAACGACAAATATAAGTTGTTTTTAAATAATCTACAGAATTGTTACCAAGTATCATCGCTGAATACCCGGTGGTTAAAACACACTAATACGCTGCTTGTTGAACAAGAAGACACCAGTATTGCACCAATTATTGATTCTTACGTAAGAAGGCACTACTCAATAATGGTTACGTAAATTACCGCTCAAATTTTTATCGAAGTTAATAATTGTCGCGTTGATATTTTATATTGTCATTGTTTCAATAATCACATTACACAAGATTTTTCATTATCGAAGCAATAATTCATATTATCCTAATAATATTATTAGATAACATTATTGGCAATGTCTAGAAAGTTCTCGCTCTAAGGAGAGGTTTGGTCACCTAATCATACCGCCAAGAAGAAGAAAAATTTTATCGAAAGCCCCCTCTTCCTCCTGAACCGCCTCGTCACAATATCAGATTCTCAGAATATTATTTGTGAATAATTAATTATTGATTTATATGATGAGGAAAATATTGATTTTATGTGGATATAGATGGAGAAAATTTTAAAATGACAATTGTTGAAAATTAATATTTTATCTTTTTCTCGATAAAATAATTCATTTAAATATATTATTTTTAATAATATATTAATGGTGATATTTTTACAACGAATGTGGGATATATGAGTATACGAGGAGGAAGAGTATTTTGTTGCAATAAATGTTTAAAACATGTTAAACATGCTCATGGACCCCATTTATCGATCGAAATTTGATTATAAATTTCAGTAAAATCGCCTGCTTGTGGATTTCGGTCAATTTCTATTTGGAATTTGGAAAACTTTCTTCTGCAAAGTTGTAGAGAATTGAAATTCCTATAAAAACTCAAGCGAGATTCAATTTTCTGATGAAAGGACTATTTATTATGAATTATCAAGTTCAAGTCTCAAATAATTGATTTTTGGGAGTTTAAAATATTTTTTTGTTGAAAACGTTTTTTTTGCATTATGGCTTTACATATGTGTTATAAATGATCTGAAATCAGATTTCTAAGGTGGGCTTGAATATTTTTAAGAAATATTATTATTTTATTAAATTTTCGCTTTGTGTGTTCTAAAGATTTTCCTATAAATAGGTGCTTAGTTTAGAATCGAAAATCACACCGTAAATCAAGTTTTCTCTCTCTATATTATCGAGCGTATTCTTGTGAGTATTTTGAGTATACTTTGAGTATTGCTAGACAACAAAAGTTCCTTCAAAGACTATATCCCTTGTGATTCTAAATTTAGAAGACTCGATCTTTCGAGGTAAGTGGATTATTTTTTTTCAGAATGATATTATTTTTTCAATATCATTATGTCAAATGTTGATCCAAGTTTTATCAAATTTGGAACTTTTTCATGCTCGGGGTTACTATTCATGGGTTACTATTCATGAGTTACTATTCACGAGTTACTATTCATGAGTTACTATTCACGAAGTTACTATTCACGAGTACTATTCATGAAGTTGTGAAGATGTTTTTTTGTGGAATTTCTATCTTTTGGTGTTTGAGTTACTATTCACGATACTATTCAAGACTATTCACGATACTTGCATTTATTCAATCGAAAAATAAAATTTCTTCTTTTCGTCTAAAAATATCTATTCCGGATACTAACTCGATCAGATCCATGTTTTGATCATTCTCAATTTTACACCACTATGATTATTTTTGAGGTATTTTTGACGTGATAAAACCAAGTACTAATCCTTAATCCTTAATCCTTGTCATTTTGTTTCACCGGATTCGCTTTTTTAAAAAATATTTTCATCATCCTCGCCTTAAATGATGATATTATGGAATATCTTTGGCCCCAGTAGGCAAAAAAGATGAATGATTTCTTAAGAATATCTTTGGCCCAGAGTGCAAAGATGAATGATTTCAAGAATATCTTTGGCCCAGTAGTGCAAAGATGAACAGTGTTTAAATGAATACGACTTAATCGATGAATATCTTTGGCCAGAAGCAAAGATGAATATTTGATTCCGTATGATATCGATTGATGTTACAGGATAAAAGATAGACGATGAACTTTTAAATTCATACATGTAAGATAGTAGTTTGCATTCTCTACTTAACTCTTCTAATGAATTATTATTTCATTCATATAATATTGATTTAAAATTTGTTGCCTATCAGATTCTATTAGATTTTTCCTCGTCAAGACTAACGATAATTTGTCAGATATTATCTTAGTCATAATATTCTTTATCGAAAGCTAGTTGAGCTCACCCTTTTCCTTTTTGTTCCATTTTTCTCGTGAGGCTAGAATATAAATGAAAGTACGTAGCCTGGGTATGGAATGAAGGTTTTAGAAAGGATTGTTTAGTAGTCCTCACCATTTTGTAAAATAATGTATCAATAAATGTGATGAGGATTTATTTGAGTATAGATATTGCTCTGTAAGATAATATTTGTATTCAAACTCACGCTTTTATCATTGTAATAATAAAGTTGTAGTTGTTTCGCACTATGTATCGACAACTCGTAATAGGTGATGTATACCTATTTTGGGGGCGCCATAAATGCTACACGTCAATTACAACTTGATTGCTATAAATAGTGTTGTGGCAATCGATTGCCATGGATGAAAGTAGTATGCACACAAGCCAATCATGTTTGATGATAAAGCATATACTTTGTAACAATCTTATTCATTTATTAATAAAAAGTATTAATTTATTAAAGGCTTTTAATTATCTACATGATGTTGTTTTATAATATGTGATAAACCCATAGTTTTAAGCAATGCTTTTAGAATAATGATGATGATCATTCTAATGAGATCTAAATTCTGTAGAAAGCTTAAAACTAAAATAGTTCCCAATCGCTGGATTACTAAATCGGGGATTAGTGAATCCGGATAGATTGGGTACATACGTTGCTTCTTTTCATCGATGAGGATGATTGATCTCACGATCATTTGTGTGAGACACTAAAGCAAGTATGTAGTGTGCTTATTAGAGAATAAGTTCAATCGAACGCTGGCTCGCTAAGGAATACCTAATGGAGTTTTATTTGCTCGTCAATAGAATTCTCAGAGTGATAGTAAGACAAGTAATCCTTGACTCGAGATCATCATAGTATCTTATGTATGATGAGTTATACTTTCGACTTATTCCTTAAGACCCTTAGGGTATATCAAAGGGTATGCTTGGGTATAATAAGTTATACATGGAGATAATGTATGATCAATAAAGAATCTACCACTTCTAATAAAAGAAGAGAAATGTCCTATGTGATTCGATAAATGACAACCCAGAGAGTCCTCGGCAAGCAGTAATGAAATTAGAAATGAGTTTCTAATTTGCATTATTCGAGTCAGGCATTTAAGAGTCGAAATACATATAATTAAATAAAATAAGACTTGACAAAGAATTCCACGCCTTATATTTAATCGGGACATCAGATGGTGGAAGGATTGAATTGCATTTCAGAACTATTTACTCAAAGGTTCCTTTATGATTAATGTTGAAATCTATATTATCCTGGAAAGTCGCCGATCGCTAGGAGGCTTATCCCTAATGTAGAATAAATATTATTTATTTAAATAAATTAATTATTTAATTTATTTATTTAAATAAGATTAGAATTGTTCTAATTGATTTATTCACAACCGGTTTAATATGGAGAACCTAAAGGGTCACACCATAAAAGGAAGAATAATTATTTAAGAAGTTAATGGCATAATCGTAATAATATATTTAAGTATATTTAATTTAATCTATGGTGATAGAATAAATTAAATAGCTTAATATTTATTATTTAATATTTTAGAAATATTAAATATAAATTAATAAGAGGAGTCTTATTAATATTATTACAATTATTATTATTTTAATTTCTAAAAGAGTTTAGGAATTAATTTAATATAAGTATTTCATTTATTCCTAATTGGATTAGAAGGAAAATTAGTTAAAGGAGTTTAATTAATTATCCCTAATAAGATTAGGGAGCTTAATTAATTAAAAGAATTTAATTAATTAAATAAAACCCAATTCCTTAATTGTTAAGATGGGTTGCCTACATCTATAAATAAGAGGAGTCTTATTATGGGTAGTAAGGTTGTTGTTGATTTTTTAACATACTACATATTTCCAATAATTGGGAGAGACTTTTTCTATAGAGATAGAAAAACTAGGGTTTGAGCCAAATATACCATCTTCTTGAATTCTTTATTTTTCCTCGGTGGATCACCCCTGAGGCCAAACATACGGGTGGCTAACGCCGATCAAAGGAAGGAACAAAACCCCTAATGGGATTCAAGTTGAACGCGAAAAGGATTGAGGTGAACTCAGACCGAGGAAACCTTGATCTTCAAGGGTATGTTTGTTCTTCATATCTTTTCGCTTAATTAATAATTGTGCATAAAGGGTGATCCGTATATGGTTT
This sequence comes from Panax quinquefolius, assembly GCA_020205615.1. Taxonomy (NCBI): domain Eukaryota; kingdom Viridiplantae; phylum Streptophyta; class Magnoliopsida; order Apiales; family Araliaceae; genus Panax; species Panax quinquefolius. The sequence goes on along the minus strand of CM035162.1, from coordinate 5,403,681 downwards.
GTAAATTTTTAAACTCGATTTTTACATCGCTTCCATTATTTTGCAATTTGATTGTGCATATGAATATTACAAACCTAATAAAGGGTATCGTGAGCCAAACCTTTATGCAAATTATTAATTGTTTTAATTTAATATGTATATTGATATGTGTTTGTAAACATTTAATTGGGCATAATTTTATCAGATAAAATTTAAAAAAAATAAAAAATAAAAATAAAATAATAATTTAATTCCAAAATCTTCAATTTCGCGAATCGCTGAGATGGTAGAGAATGGGTCCGAGAAGCTTATCATGTAATTAAGTCAGTTTATAATATATATTATATAAACTTAAGAAGTCACGCCTACACAAGATACCAAAATTACGTGAATTTTTTTTAAGGGAGTAAGGATTTATATATATATATATATATATATATATATATATATATATATATATAATAACGGATCATTAAACAAGGAAAATTTCCATGACTTGGGTATGTTAATAACCGCACTGCTGTAAAATTTCCAAAGAATTGATGCTTATATATATATATATATATATATAAGGAATATAGATTCTAAGTTAACTTTTATATATATATATATATAGTTAACGTAATATATATATATATATATATATATTATTCTTAATAATTTTATAATTAAAATAATATTTATTTTAATTTTAAAATAAAAGGTTTATTTTAAATATTAAAATAAAAGAGTTTATTTTAATTTTAAAATTAGAAATTTCATGCTAACTAATTGTAGTTGGAATCGATTCCATGATAACTAATTGGAGTTGAAATTGGATTTCATGTTTTCTAAAATAAAGGAGTTTATTTGTGAATAAGAAAGTTTAATCCATGTTTCCTTAAATAAAGGAGTTTATTTAGATATGAAATAAGATTTCATATTATTCAAAATAAAAGAGTTTATTTGTGAATAGGAAAGAAAATCCATGTTTCTTTAAATAAAGGAGTTTATTTAAATATGAAATAAGATTTCATATTATTCAAAATAAAGGAGTTTATTTGTGAATAGAATAAAGAATAATCCGTGTTTCATTTAATAAATTTTTTTTTACATGGAATTGATTCCATAATTAATTAAAATAAAGGAGTTTATTTTGATTAAAGATTTTGATTAAAATAAAATAGTTTATTTTATTCAAAATAGGATAAATTAAAATAAAATAGTTTTATTTTGATTTAAATTTGGATTAAAATAAAGGAGTTTATTTTGATTCAAAAATAGATTTTATACTAACTAAATTTGCCCATTAAATGATATCAATATATATATTAAATGTTTTTTTTATTCATAAGATTTAATGTTATTTATCGATACATACGGTGATGTGTATGATAATAAATGGGATTGATTAAGGACTATCGACTAATGCGATTGGATTTTATTTTAGTTGGATGCATTTTAATGTATGGGTTTTATTAAATGGGGTTCATGTACTTCGCCTTCTCTAATTTTTCTTAATGTAAATTATATCTCTCTCCTATGTATTTCTTTTAATAAAGACTTTACCACGCAAGTATACGCTGCTCAATTATAATATTCAAAGAAGCAAGGATATCGCTCCCACGAGGAAATAGACTAATATTTATCAATTACTAATTCTAATGCAATTAATCCTATTTTAAACTACAAAATTTTTGTTTTTGATTTGAAATTTAAACTTAACAAAACTAATGATTAAGAATCAAAATTTCACAAGAATAATCCTGCAGATTTAATAGTTTAAGATTACAACTTCCTCGTATTTCATTTAAATCAATTCACTTCCCATTTAAAGCAATTAATTAATATGAATCATTATCCAAGAATGATTTATAAAATTCACACACTTTTTCCAAAACACGTGAACAAATCCTCCTAACTCCGATCCTTAAGACACAAAATTACAAGGAACACCTTCTCAATTAATTCACTATATTCCTATGTGAATCAAGTTAATTAGGTTTACGACAAATTCTTTCAAAGGATACAAAAGACACATAGTATATTCCTATCCTACATGCTAATCATATTAACCCTATTCGCATTATATATAAAATGATGTTATCATATCCAGATCTTAATCTATACTCCATCTTCCAATTTTATATAGATTATCACAATAATTGTTGCCAAACAATTAATCAATAAGCAAAAAAGATATAATAAACAATTCAATAAAACCAACTTTCATTCAATGGGAAGGTTCAATTTAAACTACATACCAAGTTCCGCTGCAATCTTAATGAAAATTTAGTTCATAATAATAATAAAGAAAAACATCATCCAAATTAATAATCCAAACATCCCGTATAATTACAAAAGATAAAACTAGAGAAGAGAAGAAGAAACTCAATTTTCTCCAATACTCTCTCTTTGATCTTCAAATTTCTTGCAATTTTCCTTCGTGTTTTTTTCTCGTAGTTCTCTCTCGTGAAACCCTTGAAAAATCGAGTGATACGCCTTTTCTAAAGTCTCCTCCTATTCAGATTAGTCTCCTCTCATTCGATTCCTTTTTCGCTTCAACCACCCACTGGAAGTAGAAAATCCTCCTTTTTGCACACGAAATACCAGCGCCAACACAAGTTATTTCCAAGCGCCTAAAGGCCACCAGACCACCACGAATTACAAAATGCCACTCACTTTAATTTTAATGATTTTTGACCTTTTTCTTCTCCAAAATGACCAATTTGTCCCTCCAAATTCCAACCTACACAAAATAAACACAAAAATGTATAAAAAGATACTAAAAAACAATTAAAGATAGCAATAATTAAGTTTAATAATATCTGATTCATAGTATAAAACCTACTCATCAAATACCCCAAAACTTAACCAATCGTCATTCCTCAAGCAATAAAACACAATGCAATAACTAAATATGCAATACAAATATTCACGCGCTTAAAATTTCAAAGAATAAACAACAACAAAATCTATTCATCAAGCCTCGAGAAATCGATTAAACACGCTAAGACATCATATCAAGACAGATTAATAATTTCCTAGTCAATCATCAAATCTTACCTCGTTATTACCGATATAAATAAAGTAAGTGCGAATAACAACAATGCTAACTAATATAATGCTAAATACAAAACATAATAGATCTCTTTAAAGGCGCTATATAAGGTCAACTCACAAAATTCACTTAACAAGCTAGATCCAACTAAAGTCAAACATCCACCAAATTCAAGAGTCCAATCCGGATACTTATGCTTTTACTTATCATTACGGGGCTTTTTTTTTTTTTTTCCCGCTTTTATTTTTTTTTTTTTTTTTTTTTTTTTTTTTTTTTTTAAACCACGACAGCAAAATGTCTCATTCCATTAGGCTAATAAAGCATACCCTTAGCGAAGCTTTCAACCAACGACTTCTGCACTATATAAGACCTTAGGGCGCTAGTGTTAAGACACTCTTCTAAGCGCATTTCGCTCAAGTAACAAAGGCCCCAAACAAAACTAGCCACTTTATTTTTTTTTTTTTTTTTTTTTTTCGTTTATATATCCCAAATTTTTCCCCAAACTTAAGTTTTGTCTCTAAATTCACCATCTCTCCTATTCATGTCTTTCATTCATTCATTCAAACTAGTATTATCCTCAAGAAGTCCACTATGTGTCAATTTAGACTCAATCACCAACATAGTTGTTTTATCATCGCTATCCTTATTATATCGGGCCAAAACAGTAAAGATTCAAATCATGACAAGAAATCACATCACGCCTTTAATAACAAGATTATACTTGTCACTACTCAATTCCAATCTCATCACCGCCAAATAGACTTAAACTATCTAACAAATTGAAACACGCAAATATTTGAATTTTTTTTTTTTTTTTTTTTTTTTTTTTTTTTTTTTTAAGAAAGTAGAATGAAAATTACATGAAAAAACTACTAAAATGAATACTACATGAATGCAAAAACTACTAAATGAATACTACATGAATGCAACTCGAACTAAGAATGCACCCCAAACTTCACCTATGCAATGTCCTCATCAGATATAACAAACAAAAACATAAGAAAAATAGGCAATCGAGGACTTCCCCGAAGATGAGACGCGCTTTATTCCTCGTCAAGATCCTCGCTTTCTTCTTCTTCATCAACCTCATCTTCGTGGGGTAGATCACCGAGGGTACGCAGACAATGGGGGAAATTGGTAGGAGCAAAGAATGGATTCACGCACAAACATCTCTAGAATGCCGCACTACAGCTCGACACATCTCTGCTTGTCACCGAGCTAGGCTTATCCTCGATTTCTTTCAACCCTACCAAAACCCCGTTGAACTCTAGTAGCCACCATGTCAATCCTTCTAGTTTGATTTCTTAATTTCTACCAATATCTTCAAAAAAATTCGTGGTGGCCTGTAACTTCCAAATTTAGCAGGAGGATTATCGTAATTGTTGATTAGTTCTCACCGCAGCACTCCTGGAGGCACGATAATGAACCCTAACCTCTCTGTGTGGTATACCACCACCCCATACCTTTGTACTTCTTAATAAGTCGAGTGGTCAATCGCAGCCTAAGGGAGGTCAGTTTAGCTTCTTCTTCAAGATCCCATTCGACTCAAATTTTGTCGACATAGTCCAAAGTTGATCAAAGATGGGTGAGGTAATCCACCGAGGTCCCTCCTCGAATTGCTTTGTCAATCAAATCACGATAATACGACCCACATCTATCGCTTTTCCTCAGGTAATACGTAAAAGCAACGCCGCCTGCCGATTTATAATATCACTCATACCATATGCCTACACTAAGATCAACTTGGCACAAATAAAGGCATGCCATGCTTTCCCATAACCGCTAGTGCGATGCAGGAACAAAACAAATTTTCTTGTTGATCCGTTAATTTCCATGTTGTTCCGTACACACAAAAGCTTGAATGATCTCACTCAGAGTTCAGCTCGTGTTTCTAAATATCGCACGTAACCATTATCGGGTATTATGTTCAAGCCGTAGTAAGCATTTATCATCCTAAAACCGACTCTCCACCGATTTTCCGCGAACCCAAATTATGTTACCAACAACATCTTTTGATTGCATAGAATTCTTAACAATTTTAATGACCGATGAATCCGGCTGATGCAAAGTTACCCCATCTTCTACTTCCAATCATTTGTAGTAACTCCCCATCTTCCGCCTCCGCAATAATCCACGCCAGAATTAGCGCTTTACTAGAAAGCACATCAGTAATATCTTTCTGATGCACTAAAGACTTACAAATCTCTTTTTGTCATACTTAGTCGGCGTTCAAAGTCTCGCTTTTTTTGCCTTTTTAGTAGCCATGAGTCTTCAGGTGTGAATTGCTTGCCCAATAGATTTATGTTTAGAGGCTTAGTATGGGCCAATCCTTTTTGTGACAATATATCGAACACTGTGTGCACAAATTTTGAACACTATCGGTAGCACTCCCCAAACTTAATTTTCACCAAATTTGTTAATAACTAAAGCACACTAGTCGTCCAATGCAATACAAGCAACAATGAGAAGTACCCAAATCCACTCGAGCCAACACAATGAAATAACCAACTTCAACTTACTACCTTAGTTACTATCCAAGCAAAACCAAATAATTTGCAATAAAATCTTGTGCACTTACTTGGTTATAGCCATATGATGTTCCAATCAAAGTCAGTAGGAGCAATTTTTTTTGAGGGTCGAGCACTTACTTCGATAGATGTGGCTTTCAATGTGAGTCAGTGCCCGAATTAGTGATGAAGGATGACCATACGGAGATTAAGTGCCTTGGTTCGGGTAGAGATCGAGTGTTCGATTAGGCTTATACAAGAAAACGCTGATTATAGTGGCTAAATTAGAGGAGGGTCAGTGATTTGAGTGAGTTTGAATTGGAGTGGAGAGCAAGAGAGTGTTTTTTTGGGTTTGATTTGTTTTGCCCGATTAGGGGCTTATATTTTTTTTTTTTTTAAAGATGCAGCATGAGCGCCAGCGCTGAGTATGCTTTGGCCGACCGCCCAGCGCTAGGTAGCAGATGTAGCGATGTGGTACGCATGAGCGCCAGCGCTGAATTGCTTTGACCGACCGCCAGCGCTGGGGTGTCAGATGGCTTATCGATTGGGCGCCAGCGCTGGTTTGGCTTAGGTATGGGCGCCAGCGCTGGGTGCTCGCCTCACTATCGCAGTAGTGGGCGCCAGCGCTGGGCTTGTGCTCGCTTGGCCGCCAGCGCTGGGCATGTCTCGGGCCTTTGTTTATCATGTTTCTTTTTTTTGGCTTCCAAACCTACAACCTACATACCACAACTTAAATTAAGACTTATTCTAAAACCATAACCTAGATAAACTACATTCTAAAATAAAAGAAAACTAACCAACATTAAAGATTCACTTAAATAAAAAAATAAATAAATAAATAAATAACCTACACCACTTTAGCAATTCAATAACACTAAAAATGAGAGAAATGATTAGAAATACGAGAATTTGACAAATGGATATTCTTCTATCGAGCTCATAAGTGTTATTTTTGGGGCGCCCTTTGCTATTCCCCGCCACCACCACCATGAAAAGGTACCGCCACCACCGGGGAGCGAGACCCTGACCGGTAGTCGAGGGGCCATTAACAAACCCGCCAAATAAGAATTCATGTTTCCTACCCCAAATCAATTAAATATCATGTTAGAGAACATAAGGGTGTAACAAAACCTAAATTATAAAAGTTTAACCACTAAATAAACTAACAAAGAAAGCAAATTAAACAAAATAAAAGTAAAAATAGAAAATAACAATAAAAAATCCCATCTCGGTCAGCTTCCCGCTAACGCTGTTTATAGTCTTCACCGACTTTCTTCTCTCGTTCTAATCAAAGAAGGTCGACCGATGTCCTTTCACGATCAACACAACCCCCATAGAAGTGTTTCAATCTCCGACCGCCGACTTTGAAATTACGCTTAGCATCCGGTCTTCCACCTCCACAAATTCGCGTGAGGATAAACTTTTGTAATGATAAATGGCCCCACCAACGGGATTTCAACTTTCCGAAACAATTTAAGCCTCAATCAGATAATAGCACTCGCTTGCCCCGCTTCAAACTTTCTTTCCGTAATTTTCTCATCATGCCACCTCTTAACCTTTTCTTTATATAACTTCGCTCGTATGATCGAGTCCTAATTCATCCATTTGTTCAATCAGAAGAGGCGCTTTCTCCCGCAAAGATGCATATCAAAGTTTAACTTCCGAATCGCCCAATAAGCACCGTGTTCTAGTTCAACCGAAGATGGCATGCCTTCCCATATACTACTAACCTCAGACGGAGACATCCCTATCGGGGTTTTGTAAGTCGCATTTATATGCCCATAAAGCATCATCCAACTTACTAGCCCAGCCTTTTTCCGACTAGGGTTCACTATCTTCTCGAGGATTCGCTTCACTTCTCGATTAGATACCCCTGCCGACCATTGTTTGTGGATGGTAAGCAAGAGCTATCTTACGAGTGACTCAGATTTCAATGAGAATAATGAGAACCGCTTATTACGTAAGTGCGTGCGCTTCATCACTAATGATTGCACGAGGAGTGCCGAATCTAGAGAAAATAGTCTTCCTAATGAACGTAACCACAACTTTAGCATCATCAGGTGGGCGATGCTATAGCTTCTACCCACTTCAAACGTAGTCCACCGCTAAGTATATAGAGTCGCTAAAAGATGATGGAAATGGTCCCATGAAGTCGATGCCCCAAACATCAAACAATTCGACTTCTAAGATCATGTTTAGTGGCATCTCTTGTCGCTTTGATATATTACCCACTCTTTTGCATCTCGCACATTTCAATGAAAACACACGGCATCCTTAAAGAGTGTCAGCCGTAAGAACCCACATCAAGCACCTTAGTCAGCCGCTTTTTCTCCCGCAAAATGTCCACCGATAGTTAGATGCATGACATCATCGGTAGAGAATATTTTCCATTTCAACTTCCTAACACACCTTCTTATTACTTGATCTCCACATTGTTTAAATAAAAACTACTCATCCCATAAATACTGCTTTCACATCACGGAGAAATTTCTTCTTCTCGCTGACTTGTTAAATCTGTGGAAACACCTTACTCACAATGAAATTTACGTAATCAGATACCATGGAGTATCCATCCTTACCGCAAATGCTTGTTCATCCGGAAAATTCATCGATCACCGCTGGTCATCTTTTTTTTAGTTCTCGCATTCTCTAATCGTGATAAATGATCAAGAACTCGATTGTTCTGTCTTTTCATTCCTGATCTCCAAGTCAAACTCTTGTAGCAATAATACCCATCTAATTAATCTCGGCCAGATCCTTCTTTGCTATTAAGTACTTAATCGCCGAATGATCTCAGAAACACGATCACTTTTGTCCCAATCAAATATGATCGAATTTATCAAATGCATAAACAATCGCTAATAGCCCTTCTCAAGAGTGGTATAATTCAAATGGGCATCCGTTAATGTCTTACTAGCATAAGATATAAAGATGAAAAATTTTATCCTTTCGTCACAAGAATCGCGCTTAATCGCAAAGTCGCTAAAGATCACACATTAATTCAATGGGATACTCCAATCAAGCGCTATGATTACAAAAAGCAGAATAAGTTTTTTCTTCAACACATCAAAAGCTTCTAGCATGCTTGATCAAAGTCGAATGGGACATCCTTCTCCAAAAGATTGCAAAGTGGTTTCGTGATTTTGAGAAGTCTTTATAAATCGCCTATAAAACCAAATAGGTCCCAAAAAACTTCAATACCCTTTTATCGAAATAGGTGGTGTGGCAGTGCTCGATGGTTTTGATCTTAGCTCTATCAACTTCAATTCCTTTTGATGACACTCATGACCCAAGATTATTCCTCTCGCACCATAAAATGACATTTCTCCCAGCTTTAAACCAAATTCGCTTCCATACACCGCTTGAGCACGAGAGTGAGATTTTCCAAACAATAATCAAATGAATCCCCAAAACCTAAAAATCATCCATAAATACCTCAAGATTTTGTTCGACCATATCGAGAAAATAGCCATCATACACCGCGCTGAAATGTCGCCACAAGATTACATAATCCAAAAGACATTCTCATGCGAAAAGCAAAGGTACCATATGGGCATGTGAATGTCGCCTTCTCCCCGATCCTCGTGCAATGGCAATCTGTTATAACCTCGAGTATCCATCCAAAAGACAATAATACTCATGTCCCGCAAGCCCGCCCAACATCCGATCTATGAATGGTAGAGGAAAATGGTCCTTACGAAAGTGGCATTGTTCAACTTTCTATAATCCATACACACCCGCCAACCCGTGAATCGCTCGAAGCCTGGATCAATTCATTACGCCATTTCGCAACTACCGCTATTCCCCTTTCTTTGGCACACAATGAACCGGACTTACCCATGAGCTATCCGAGATAGGTAGATAATTCCCGCATCCAACCATTTAATGATTTCTTTTTACAACTTCCTTCACGATGGGATCGAGTCTTCGTTGTTGTTCAATAATCGGCTTTCGCTTCATCTTCCAATAGAATCTTATGCATGCAAATCGATGGGCTTATTCCTCGATATCCGCAAGAGTCCACCCAAGAGCGCCTTTCAATCGTCAAGTACCCTTAGTAGCTTTTCTTCTTCGAACCTTATCAAGTGATGCGTAAATAATAACCGAAAGGTAGAAGAAGAACCAAGGTAGTATACCGTAGATGGTTAGGCAATGGCTTAAGTTCCAAGGTGGGCGTTCTTCTAAAGATGATTTTACCTTTTCATCCCGGCTTCCCCAAAATCCATAGTTCAAATTTTTGCAAACTTCGTGGTGAACTTCTGCATCAATCTAACATTTGAACCCATTCTAAAGACAAATTGAATCATCAAATAAATTTTCACTAACCAATGCACTTTCAAGAGGGTCTTCATTCACAAATTCACTAAATACCTCTCTAGTTGCTTCTTCAATCGATCAACTCTAAAGCACTTCTTCCTCTCCTTCGGAATTTCATACCTTTGAAAACATTAAACGTTACTTCTTCATCTTGACTCTCATCGTTAACTCTCCTTTTGTACATCAATTAATGTCCTTCCAAAGGGCTAAAAAATGGTCTTCCAAGGATAATGGTATGTCTTTATCCTCTTCATAGTCCAACACAATGAAGTCTACCGAAATATGAATTTGTCCACCTTCACTAATATGTCTTCCACGATGCCCCTGTGGTATGTCACCGATCTATCTCATGAAGTCAGAAAGAGATATTTGTTGGCTTTGGTGTCGGTAATCCTAATCGAGTAGATCGAAAAGCATCAAGTTAATACTGCACTCAAATCACACAAACATCTCGTTAAAGAACTCGGGTCCAATCGCATACACTCAGATGGTGAAGCTACCCGATCCTTCAACTTCTGGTGGTAACTTTCTTTGCGTAATCATGCTTACATTCTTCTCATCAACGCTACGCTTCAAAATCCCCTAGCTTCCTTTTTTCGCTAAAATATCTTTCATGAATTTTGCATAGCTAGGCATTTGTTCTAAAGCATCCGCGAATGGAATGTCGATTTGCGCAGCCTTTTTCAACACTTCTAAAAATTTTGAAAATTGTCTATCTAATTTCGCTTTTGAAATCTTTGAGGAAACTAAGACGGTGGTACGATCGTTGTTTGCTTATCTTCTTGTTGTTTTTTTCACAACATTTTCCCCATTTACTTTCTCTCAATTTCCACTCTCTTTTCCCATCCTCTAAAAATTATTTTCTTTTGTCCGCCTAAATCAGAGTCAACTCCTTCCCACTTCGAGTGTAACGCTTTACAATGTTCATTTCCATCATTCCTCGATTTTTCTCCAGATTACTAGGTAAAGAACCCGAGTTCTAGTATTCAAAGCACTAGCTATCCGCCCAATTTGGTTCTCAAGATTCTTTATCACCGATTGGTTTTTCGTCAGGTTTCAAACCGAGTTGCCAATCTTGCCAACAATTCTTCCATTTGTGATAGCTTATCGTGTCGATGAGGTCAGGGTGTTGTTGAGATTGTTGATGTGGTGGTCAAATCCGTGGATATGATCGCTTTCGAGCTCAGGCTTCGAGTATGTGACCGATTATTACTCCAAGAAAAATTTGAGTTGCTTTCACCCTCGATCATGATCGCTTGATAATCGCCTCGCGCTCGTTATAACCGGAAACAAACCGGATCGACTCAGATTTATCAGACATCGATCACTGAGTGGCTACCCGCATATATTTCACAAATAGTTTCCATTTTCGTAATCGGTCAGTACCCTCAAGTGCATCTATCTTCTTTTGTAAGAGCGTAAACTGAGCCGCCACTGAGCCGATAATGCCATTATCGCATCCACTTCATAAACCCCTACCGTCTCGGCCGAAGTCGTTTCATTGCCATACCACCGATAATTATTAGTCGCCATGGTTTCAAGCAATTGATACCCCTCATCACAATTTCGCCATAATAGCTCCTCCCGCCGCAAAGATCTATACTCGATCTCACCGCGGTCAATAAACCGTTATAAAAAGTTTGCACCGGCCATTTAGAATCCCATGGTGTGACATTTTCTCAACGAGTCTTTAAATCTCTCCCATGCTTCATATAGTGATTCTCAATCGTACGAACGAAAGAGAAGATATCGCTCCGCAACTTTGTCATTGCTTTTGCAAAGTGAAAAACTTTGCAAGAAATTTTCGGCCAGTCGCTCCACGTAGTAATCGAGCCCGGTGGTAGTAAGTGAATGGAGCCAACTCTTAGCCTTATCTCCGAGAGTAAATGGAAACAAATTTTTTTTAGCCTTATCATCCTCTCCCGACACATTATTATACTTGAAAGTATCGCAGATTTCTATAAAGTCGACTATGTGATCGTTCGGATCATCATTCGTAACCTCCAAACCGATACGAATTTTTGAATCATCCAGATTGTCCCCTGCTTTATCTCAAAAACTTGTAAGAAGAATGGCAGCCTCTCCTCGTATACTCGATCAATTTCAAGAACTCCGCCAGAAGCATAATCCCAAGCAGTTTTTGCTTTTTGCTTTCTTCACCATAAGATCTTTCTTATCAAGTGCCTCTTTTCGTTTCTTTTTTTTAACCCACTTACGCAAATCAAAAAACCTTTTTGTCGATGTCGCCCTCGTAAGGCAATAAATCTAGCTTCTTCGATCGCTGGCTTGCATACACTAGTCAAGAACACCGAATAAATGTAAAAAAAAAAAAAGTTTAAATTAAGATTAACGCTATAAAAATCAATAATGACAAAATAATAAACTAATTTCCCCAAGAATCTACCGCCAAAAAACTTGTTGCCTAATTTTTAATAAAGACTTTACCACGCAAGTATACGCTGCTCAATTATAATATTCAAAGAAGCAAGGATATCGCTCCCACGAGGAAATAGACTAATATTTATCAATTACTAATTCTAATGCAATTAATCCTATTTTAAACTACAAAATTTTGTTTTTGATTTGAAATTTAAACTTAACAAAACTAATGATTAAGAATCAAAATTTCACAAGAATAACTCGCAGATTTAATAAAGTTAAGATTACAACTTCCTCGGTATTTCATTTAAATCAATTCACTTCCCATTTAAAGCAATTAATTAATATGAATCATTATCCAAGAATGATTTATAAAATTCACACACTTTTTCCAAAACACGTGAACAAATCCTCCTAACTCCGATCCTTAAGACACAAAATTACAAGGAACACCCTTCTCAATTAATTCACTATATTCCTATGTGAATCAAGTTAATTAGTGGTTTACGACAAATTCTTTCAAAGGATACAAAAGACACATAGTATATTCCTATCCTACATGCTAATCATATTAACCCTATTCGCATTATATGAATGATGTGTTATCATATCCAGATCTTAATCTATACTCCATCTTCCAATTTTATATAGATTATCACAATAATTGCTGCAAACAATTAATCAATAAGCAAAAGATATAATAAACAATTCAATAAAACCAACTTTCATTCAATGGGAAGGTTCAATTTAAACTACATACCAAGTTCCGCTGCAATCTTAATGAAAATTTAGTTCATAATAATAATAAAGAAAACATCATCCAAATTAATAATCCAAACATCCCGTATAATTACAAAAGATAAAACTAGAGAAGAGAAGAAGAAACTCAATTTTCTCCAATACTCTCTCTTCGATCTTCAAATTTCGCAATTTTCCTTCGTGTTTTTTCTTCGTAGTTCTCTCTCGTGAAACCCTTGAAAAATCGAGTGATACGCCTTTTCTAAAGTCTCCTCCTATTCAGATTAGTCTCCCCCTCTCATTCGATTCCTTTTTCGCTTCAACCACCCACTGAAGTAGAAAATCCTCCTTTTGTTGCATACGAAATACTTTCAGCGCCAACACAAGTTTCAAGCATTTCAAGCCTAGGCGCCGACCAGACCACGTAATTACAAAAATGCCACTCACTCTAATTTTAATGATTTTTTGACCTTTTTCTTCTCCAAATGACCAATTTGTCCCTCCAAATTCCAACCTACACAAAAATAAACACAAAAATGTATAAAAAAGATACTAAAAACAATTAAAGATAGCAATAATTAAGTTTAATAATAATTCATAGTATAAAACCTAAGCATCTTGCAGAGGCTAACCAAAGAAGCTTAGTGAAGTTTCTACATTAATACGCTTTTTGTTCATGATTGAAATAAATTTTTCTTTAAGTCAAGGTTCTACTTGGGTATTGATACCGACTTTGGTTATCATAAATATAGATTTATGAAGGACCAAGCAGTAGTAGAAAGCTAAACAAATATAAGTAATCCTAAGTGCGGAAATGTAACAAAGGTTGCTACATTAGCCATAAAACTTATAGTTTAGCAATGCTTCACTAGCAAATCTATTAAGTCAATAAGTTGTTATCAGATTCCGCCTCGCTGAAAACATTATTTCCATTTTATTGTTGGACAATGAAATCTTTGGTATTATAATTAAGAACAATTGTTGTTCTATTTATAATAATAATGTCTTGTATAGAATCGAATATTACTTAATAAATTTTGTATACTGACTTACGTGAAAAATATATTTTGCAAATTGAACAAACTAGTATAAGAAAATGAGATGATCATTCAAAGAGTTGAATGTGTGTATTTGTTGAATACAAGTGTGAATTATTTGAAAGGTTCAAAGAATTGAAGTTGAAACAAATTGGCAAAGTATTAAGATTCTTTGATTAGATCAAGGAATAAATACTTGTGCAATAAGTTTCTAGATCATCTCAAATGGTTTTCTCATAATGGACACATCTTGATACGCAATAATTGATTGATGTATCTGAAAGGTAAAATCGTACCTTGTTGGACATGGTGCGGTCCGTAATGATTTTACCGACATTCCAGTATCCTTTTGGGATAATGTCCTAGAAATGGTCGATATTCACGAAAAATGGTAACCTCAAAATCCTACCCCAAGACTCCATAAAAGTTATGGATGTGAGGATTCCTAATCTTAAGTATGTTAAGATAAGGGTTGTCCAACTTATGTGAAAAAGTTTCAAAGGATAAGCTTGGGACAAGATTTGACATGTACATGATTTGTGGGACATCCTAAAGTAAGTTTAGGGTATATGTTCTATAATTCTACTTAGCAAAAGGTGTTTGTTACGAAACACGCGCTTTCTAAGATAAAGGTGTTTATCATCAAGGGGCTAGTGGGAGGATAATAGATCTTGAAGAGTTCAAGAACCACAAAACTCTATAAGTCAAATAAGAGGAACTCAGAGATGAATTTATTGTACCACAAATCAAATCATAACCGAATAAGATCAAGATACCTAGGTGGTATGGATTCATCATAGATGATGATGATGAGGTACGATCATCATAGATGATGATGATCCAGCATATATACGATAAGGTAAGAGTTCTATTGTGTACAAAAGGGTCATTGGGAGCATTGTCACATTCCTAAGATTATATATGTTGATATACTACTTGATGAGGAATTACATACCAATGCTACAATCAAGAAAGATAAAGTTGTCTAAACATTCCTCCATGAATGATCCGGAAGAGTATCTTAATTGGGGATGCAAATCTATATAGATAGATTTAAAAGGATGCTCAACTTAACCCAGAGAACGATATTCATTTGATGCTAAAGTCGCTTTAGCATGGCAAACTCCAAGAGATGTCTCATGTCGATGAGCTATGGAGTGTATCTCTTAATAGTCCCCACAAACTATTAAAAGAAGAGAGATCGCATGATGACAATCATATATGCAATGAAATATACGAGACCGATGTTGATCACCATATTCGGAGAAGTTCACTACGAGTCGTTGAAAACATCTTAAAGTGCTTAACCCAAGACTAAGGATGTGATCATATTCATGGTGGGTCTAAATTAAAACTAGAGGGCTTTACGGACTCAAGTTTTTCGAGATGCATCTAAGATGACCGAAAATCCACTTTTAAGGTAAAGCGTTATCTTGAAAAAGGTGGTGCAATTGAATTGGAAAGGTTCCAAACAACAAAAAAGTTGTTTGGTTTAGTGATAAAGACAAAGTATATAGCTATAAATGAAGTCGCAAGTTGATTGTTTGGATTAAAAGTTCATTACGTAACTAGAATAGTTCCTAAGTCTCATCTTGGATCTAAACATGTGTTGTGGCACTTTCATTTGATTATTAGAATCATCGAAAGATGGGAAATCACTATAGAGATAGTGGACTCTCAAGAACAACATTACATATCCATTTACCAAAGCTTATCCAATGCGGGATAATCGCTACTTAGAGAAGAAGAGTATAAGATACCATGACGATTGGCTTTTAGTGCAAGTGGGAGATTGAAAGTAGTATGCACACAATCCAATCATGTTTGATGATAAAGCATATACTTTGTAACAATCTTATTCATTTATTAATAAAAAGTATTAATTTATTAAAGGCTTTTAATTATCTACATGATCTTTGTTTTTATAATATGTGATAAACCCATAGTTTTAAGCAATGCTTTTAAAATAATGATGATGATCATTCTAATGAGATCTAAATTCTTAGAAAGCTTAAAACTAAAATAGTTCCCAATCGTTGGATTACTAAATCGGGGATTAGTGAATCCGGATAGATTGGTACATACGTTGTTGCTTTCATTGGATGAGGATGATTGATCTCACGATCATTTGTGTGGAGACACTAAAGCAAGTATGTAGGTGCTTATTAGAGAATAAGTTCAATCGAACGTGGCTCGCTAAGGAATACCTAATGGAGTTTTATTTGCTCGTCAATAGGAATTCTCAGTAGTGATAGTAGACAAGTAATCCTTGGACTCGAGATCATCATAGATCTTATGTATGATGAGTTATACTTTGACTTATTCCTTAAGACCCTTAGGGTATATCAAAGGGGTATGCTTGGGTATAATAAGTTATACATGGAGATAATGTATGATCAATAAAGAATCTACCACTTCTAATAAAAGAAGAGAAATGTCCTATGTGATTCGATAAATGACAACCCAAAGAGTCCTCGGCGAGGCGTAATGAAATTAGAAAGGAGTTTCTAATTTGCATTATTTGAGTCAGGCATTTAAGAGTCGAAATACATATAATTAAATAAAATAAGACTTGACAAAGAATTCCATGTCTTATATTTAATTGGGACATCAGTATGGTGGAAGGATTGAATTGTTTCAGAACTATTTACTCAAATGTTCTTTTATGATTAATGTTGAAATCTATATTATCCGGAAAGTCGTTGATCATTAGGGAGGCTTATCCCTATTGTAGAATAAATATTATTTATTTAAATAAATTAATTGTTTAATTTATTTATTTAAATAAGATTAGAATTGTTCTAATTGATTTATTCACAACCCGCTTTAATATGGAGAACCTAAAGGGTCACACCATAAAAGGAAGAATAATTATTTAAGAAGTTAATGGCATAATCGTAATAATATGTTAAGTATATTTAATTTAATCTATGGTGATAGAATAAATTAAATAGCTTAATATTTATTATTTAATATTTTAGAAATATTAAATATAAATTAATAAGAGGAGTTTTATTAATATTATTACAATTATTATTATTTTAATTTCTAAAAGAGTTTAGGAATTAATTTAATATAAGTACTCTCATTTATTCCTAATTGGATTAGGAAGAAAAATTAGTTAAAGGAGTTTAATTAATTATCCCTAATAAGATTAGGGAGCTTAATTAATTAAAAGAATTTAATTAATTAAATAAAACCCAATTCCTTAATTGTTAAGATGGGTTGCCCACATCTATAAATAAGAGGAGTCTTATTATGGGTAGTAAGGTTGTTGTTGATTTTTTTAACATACGACATATTTCCAATAGTTGGGAGAGTACCCTTTTCTATAGAGATAGAAAACTAGGGTTTGAGCCAAAATATACCATCTTCTCAATTCTTATTTTTTCTCGGTGGATCACCCTGAGGCCAAACATATGGGTGGCTAACGTTGATCAAAGGAAGGAACAAAACCCCATGGATTCAAGTTGAACGCGAAAAGGATTGGAGGTGAACTTGTACTGAGGAAGCTTCGGATCTTCAAGGGTATGTTTGTTCTTCATATCTTTTCGCTTAATTAATAATTGTGCATAAAGGGTGATCCGTATATGGTTTGTAAATTTTTAAACTCGATTTTTACACGCTTAGCATTATTTTGCAATTTGATCACAAGCATACATAATATTACAAACCTAACAATGGATGATCCCCCTATATATATATATATATATATATATATATATATATATATATATATATATATATCGAGGATCGAGGTAGGATCCTTACTTTCTTAAAATGAGGGACTTTTTTTTAAAACAACTAAATTTTTTTTAATATTTTATGGAATCGAATTTTTTTCATAATATGAGGTGTTTTGGGTGTGATTTGAGTGCGATAACAAAATGTATGTATATCAGTCAAGATCGACTACCACCACTTTTGGTATAGGTATTCAAACACGCCTAAAACATCAGATATGGAAAAATTTCGCCCATAAATATTAAACTTTTTTTAATTGTTTAAAAAAAAGCAAAAAAAAAAAAAAAAAAAGTCCTCATTTTAAGAAAGTAAGGGATCCCTTACTGATCATTTATATATATATATATATATATATATATATATATATTATAGCGGAATTGTACGACCATCCCACATCAATTCATCACCTAAGCGGACACCGCAGTGTGGTAGCAACCTTGTTAATAAGTATGTTGACCCACCTCCTTACCTAAAAGGTTAACCTATTAGGTTGATGCTCTACCATATTTATTAATCCATCTACACTCTTGAATTTATCTAATGTAAGATTCATGTGAAATATCCCAACAATCTCCACCTTTCACTTGAATACCCATCACAAGTATCATACTAGATAATACCATTAAACACACCTTCTTTGAATCCTTCAAGAGCCCTGCTCGACTCTAATATTACTCAGATGATGACATATGGGCCCCCCATAAAATAATCAAACTTACCACAAACGTCTCATAATGTAATCTTTATATACATCAAGGATTGAATAAATATTACCACAAATCATTTTATTTTTAATCAACACATTTTAATCTTTCAACAATTATTAATCATTTATAACTTGTCGTCTCAATTAATAATATAACATATTATACGGATGATATCGTGACAATAATTGAATCAATAATATAAGAGATATGATGCAAAGAATTATCGTAGTAATAATTGAGTATAAATAAGTGACTTCACGTAAGCGTCAATAATCAATACCGCAGTGCTACTTCTGCAACTAATGCCAGACATCGCATTTCTTTTATCACCTAGGGTAGTTCAACAGTTTTAATTGTAACACCTCCGTAGATATTTTTATAGAAAGATAATTTTGTCGCTTTTCTAACTACGACAATACTTTCGCCAATGGGTCCACTAAATGATTGAGTAGTCGTCATTTAATATTTTCCCGACAAAAAGAATATTCTCCACCAAACGAATATTTTATAACAATTTGCTTACTTTGCAAAATTTATAAATATTACCCACAACTATAACATTATATCAAATTTATTCCATAATATTCAAAAATAATATTTATAGAAAATTCATCTTTATTTATAAAAATTTGAATTCTTTACATATATAAAAATTTTTAAAATAAAACTCTTTTTTGTGATTGGAGGAAGTATATTTTATCACAAAGTTAATCCTTCTACCTTTATTTAAAAAGGAAAATATTACTAATTTTCTCAACCATACCTCATTATATTTAGGGAAATTAATATATATTATCAAATAAGTTATCACAATAAAATTAATCATGCAAATGTGAAAATAAATATATACACTACTAAAGTAGCATAATAATTATTAAGACTTTTCACATATATTAAGAAGAAAAATAAAATGACGAAATTATCCATAATAATATGCTATTAATTATTTTTAATATAGGTAAGAGAGTGACTTTTTAACTATTCAATTCAAAATATTCTCACTCCATATTTATTAATTATGGAGAGAGAATTAGAATAAGAAAAGTATGATATATTTAATGCTACGGGTATAATAGAAAAAAATGTGTAAAAGTTTTATTATTAAAAGAAAATAGACATTTAATATTCTACTATCCAAAATAATAATAATGACTTTTATAATGGGAAATGGAACAAAAAATCAAGTGAGAAATCGTGTGAGTTTTAATTAAAATAATTAATCTTTAAAAAAAAAAAATATATCAGCCATCCGCGTCGAACGCTAAAAATATCCAATCAAAATAATGAATTAAGCGGTTAAGCCCAACTTGACTTGGAAGCATTTGCATGTCCATTAATTCTAACTATCGTCAATATCGCCGCCGGCAATTAAACGTCGATCGCCGTGCCTCTCTTATCTGGTATGCATATCAACTCAATTAAGTTCCTTACAATAATCTTTTATATGTTCGGCAACATTTTGGAATTGGAATTGGAATTGAAAGAACATTTACACTTCCATAGAATTGATATTTAGTTAAAACTTGGCGCTCAATTCCAATTCCCAAACTTGGGGTTGAGTTGCCAAATTGTATTATATCAGTTGTCCGATTTGTTTTTGAGAAATTGAGGTAAAAAAAAGGAGCTGTGGTCTTTGTTAGAGATCTAAGCACTGGATCCCAAACTTCTTTGATTTTAAAGTCGACGGCTTTGTAGTTGGTTTTGACTTGATTTGGGTTAAGTGCTATATTAGTTGTGAGATTCAATTGCTGGGTTTTCTGAATTGCATTGGTCAAACTGTTGTAATGAGAGTGGGGGAAAGTCCACCTTCAAGATGAGAACCCCTCCCAAAATCAACTTACCAAATCTTATTAAACAAGTAATGATCTTGGGCTTTGATTAGGTTAAGAACTTTTGAAATTGGAAGTTCGATTTGGGATGGAGGGAGCCTGAATTATTCACCTTAGTGTATGCATTTGCTCTATCTCACCAAAGACTCCATCATTTATAGTTGTATGGAACACATGGGCAGAACTAGTGTTGGTTATGCTTAAAAATTATGGTTTTATAAATGTCCCACATCGGCTATTTATTTCTGTAACTCCCAATTTAATTGGTATTTATTTATGTAGCCCCCGTTTAAAGTTAATACCTTAGCCGTTACGTTTTCTGTAACCCCCAACGGTTAATGGGCAATTCCCAACGTTAATGTGTCTAACATTCTGATCATCCTTGAAAATATCACCATAATTCTTCTTAGCATAAGATACATATCAATATCATCTTCTTCTTCTCCTTACAAGAAATCACCTTTGTTCTTCACATAATATACAGTTTCTTCCTCTCCTTATCTCAAAAGTCTGTTCATATATCCTCTGTGATAACTGTTAGTTGGGCAATCCACATAGACAAGTCCAAAGCCTCCTTCCGTAATATACACGATCGGAGACTTCGCCGTTGAATCCTGGAGAGTGACCGTCGGCAGCCCATTTGTACTGTGATTATTATCAATGGGGGCAAAATCACTTTTTAGGACAGTAGCTACGCTACGCCTCGGTTTTCCAGCTAAGTTGTTCCAATTTACTGTATTATTTGTCTTGTTAATTGATATATTTTCCAACAATCTAAAAAGTGATTTAATCTATTAACAAGAAGACAAGTCATATGGGAAAAAAAAAACATGAACGATGAGACTGCCACTTTCTGTGTGGTTGAGCAGTCTTATCCTCAAAATTCGAATAGTCAGATTCAGAAAAAAAAAAAAACATCATGTGAAAAAAAAACATTATCCTCCATTTTCACATCCATGGTCCATATATGGAATTATAATATATGAATATTAATAATGTTTATATGTAGCTTATCAGTTACTACATCAGCTTCAAAGAGATAAGCGCTGACACTTACCACTGGGTCCCTGTATTCCTTATAAAACATAAAGTTTAATCCCACTCAACATTAGTTATTAAAAAAAAATAAAAATTCTTTTGTGTATAGAGAGAGAAGATCAGAAATTGTCTGCAGGGTGAAATTTGAACATATTGAAGAATGACTCCCACCTGGTTGTTCTCAACTTATTCAGTTTTCAATTCTGCAACTGGAGTTGCAGACCTACATTTAGAAGAAGTATCAAAAGCTAGTCAACAGAGCAATTTTCAGGGTTGCCATATGTATTAAATTATTTATTGGGGTTAGACTATGTGTCTATTGATCATATATATGATATATATGAATTTGTTATGTGTTGGGTTGAGACTGATTGATTTTTAAGGAGTATAAAATTCCCAGTAGGTGGTGGGCAAATACTAGTATTGGGTCTACAAGATAGGATGGGGGTGCTTCTTTGCACGTCCTCCTCCAATAGTTGTGTGTGTTTTAAGGCGAGACAAAATGGAAGAAATAGCAATAGTTAGTTTTTCTTGGTCATCAAAGTAAATGAAAGATGTTCTGACAATTCTGGGTTGACCCGCGTGCCCAAAACCGATCCAGTGACCCATGGGTCACCGTCTGACAGATTTTTATTTAATTCCAGAAAATATTTTATTAATTGTTTAATCATGGAAATCAATTAATAAATAGTTATTGTGATTATTAAATTCTAAAATTTTAACAGATATTAATTATTGGCATAAAATTAATATTTCCACTGAAGTTTTGGAAAATTAATATATTTGGATAATTTTAGTTAATATCTAATTTAATTATGCAATAGTTTATTAATTGTGATAATTTGCATGATCTTCGTAAAAAATTCCGTAAAAATTACAAAGAACCTTTGGTGATGATAAGATCTTGTTGTAAATATTATGAAAATATTTTTAATGTGTTTATAGCATACTTGGAATATTAATTGAGTAATATTGTTTGTTATTTAACTCCTTTGTTAATATTTTTAAAATATTAATTGTTGGTGCTTGGAATTAAATTACTTTGTTGTAATAACACATGTACCCTTGTTCCTAGTGAGGTGATTTAGGTTTTAGTAATTTAATTGAATCATTACCTAAATTCACTTCTTATGAGCTGAAAGATTAATGGTAAATAATTGAGCATTTATATGAATTGTGTTTCCTAAGCATGACGAAGTCTTTCTTCTGTTTTTATGTTTCTATTATTTTATGTTAATTTGGTTCATGTTGCAAAGATGGTGAACAATGATGATAATTCTAGATATAATCAAATCTATCTCATTGCCTTTAAAAGTTGAAGCGGAAGAAATATTTATTAAATAAAACTGAGGTTGAAAATTAGTTAGAAAGGAAAAATAGAACACTTAAAAATATGATGAATGTCATGTTAATTAGCTTTAACTTACCTTCTAATATGTGGGGAGAAGCTTGCTTTTCTAAATAATCAATTTTTAATAGTTCCACATAAAAGGATAAACTCTTTACCATGTCAATTATGGAAGGAACATGCACCTAACTTGGGGTATCTTAAAATGTGGGGGTGTCTAGCTAAAGTAGCTATACCAGAATTTTTTAAATAAAAAAAAAGGGAATAAAATTGGACATAAAACAATGGTTTGTTTTTTTTACTGGATATGTTTCAAACAGTGTTGCATATAGACTTTTGATAACTGGAGATGACCCTAAGAAGAAATGGAGTCATTTGATGCAATCTTTTGAAAAGATGTTATCCATTATGAGTAATTATACATGAGAGCTAGTTATTTTGCCTAAAAAGAAGTAAATATGTTGGGTGTTTAAAAAGAAGTTAAAAGTTGACCGGTCTATTGATAATTTTTAAAGTAAGTTTTCCAGTACTTGTTGTTATGTGCTAATGTTCAGCATTATGTGAAATTCTTGTGAATTATTTTAATGTGCACTTTCGTGCAACAATGTGATAATAACTGTTAATAGTCTGTTGATGATTTAAGTTAAATTGTTCTATATGAACTATAGAATTGTGAAGTATGAGCATTATGGAGCATGTATCAGATGTCAAGCATGTATAAATGTACAATATGAGAAAGATGAAGTATGTATAAAATGCGAATTATACATAAGATGTGAAGCATGAGAAATGTGATATATGCATGAGATACAAAAGCATGAAAATTGTGATGTGATTATTTATTTATATGTGGATGATTTGCTGATATTTGGTACTAATGTGAAAGTTGTGAAAATTATTAAAATATTTTTTATTCTCTAAATTTGACATGAAAAACGAACTTGATTCTTGGCATGAGAATTAATAAAAATGCACATGGTTTGTTTTTATTATGTGGAATTCTTAAGAAATTTAATTTCTTTAATAAAGAGCCATTAGGAACACCTTGTGACTCTAGTGTGTGCATTTAAAGAAAAATAAAGGGGATTGATATTGCACAAAATTGAAGATGCCAGAATCATTGATAGTGTAATGTACTTGATGAATTGTACTTGACCTGATATAGCATATGTCATTAGTAGAATTAGCAGATATACGTATAAGAATTATTGGAATGCGTTGTCACGTCTAATGAGGTATTTAAAAGGAACAATAAATGTAAGTGTACATTTTTTTGATCATCCTAATGTTTTTTGAAGGATATTGTGATACTAATTGGGTATCTGATAATGATGAAACAAAGCTCCACTAGTGGATATGTGTTTACTTTAAGTGGATGAGCTAGTTGTCTCTTGGAGATCTGCTAAACAAACTGTACTACTAAATCTAATATAAAATATGAATTTATTGCATTAGAATTGACAGATACAGAAGCAGAGTGGGTGAGGAATTTATTGGCAGACATACCGTTGTGGTCTAAACCAATTCCTTCTATATCTCTGCATTGTGATTCTCAAGCTGCTATTGGACGAGGAATGAACCATGGGAAACAGAGAAATATTAGCTTGAGACATAATATTGAATGAGGACTGATCAGTAAACGGTGTTATTTTCATGGAATTTGTAAGGTCTGAAAAGAACCTAGCAGAAAGGGATTGATTAAACAGAGTGTCCAAGAAGCATCCAGAGGGATGGGACTATTGCCAACATCTTGAGTAAGTAATACGCGATGGAAACTCAACCCATGTGATTGGAGATCCCATGAATTGGGTTCAATGGGTAACAACAAGTCACGTAATTACTTAATTATAGCACTAAAATTATTTATATCCCTTCAACGTGTGCGTATGGTGCTTACTTAACAAATTGTGATAGGATGAATCATTTAGATTCTTAATGAAACTCATAGCCCTAAAGGGTGGTGTATGTCAAGATATACACTTGATGGGTTCACCTATATAAAGGTGGAAGTGTAGGTCGCTTCTATGAGAGTCTTTAGCAAACTCTCTAGAGCCTTTATGAAAATCGATATATGGCGCGATGGCTCCTAAAACGCATGACCAACCGGACTTGTGTGGATTTAGGATTTTTTGATATGTGTGCAAGTTCAATTGATTGTATCATAGATAATGGGTTCAAGAATATAATTCACCTATAATCTACAGTCATGAGCTTGTTCCACTAAGTGTCGATTCAAACCCACAAGGTATCGATGTTATGTATCTAAAATCCATTGCCCTTCTCACTTCTTTTTAATTTTTCTTCCTTTGATAATTTTGAATCATGTGGGGGATTGTTGGTTATGCTTAAAAATTATGGTTTTATCAATGTCCCACATCGGCTATTTATTTATGTAACTCCCAATTTAATTGGTATTTATTTATGTAACCCCCGTTTAGAGTTAATACCTTAGCGTTCGTTTTACAGAACCCCAATCTTAATGGGCAATTCCCAACGTTAATGTGTCTAACATTCTGATCATCCTTGAAAATATCACCATAATTCTTCTTAGCATAAGATACATATCAATATCATCTTCTTCTTCTCCTTACAAGAAATCACCTTTGTTCTTCACATAATATCTGCTTTCTTCCTCTCCTTATCTCAAAAGTCTGCTCATATATCCTCTGTGATAACCGTTAGGTTAAGCAATCCACATAGACAAGTCCAAAGCCTCCTTCCGGTGAGTACACGATCGGAGACTTCATGAATTGAATCTCGGAGGTAATGGCCGTGAAATTTCCATTTGTCTTGTGATTATTATCAATGGTGGCGAAATCACTTTTTAGGACAGTAGCTACGCTACGCCTCGGTTTTCCAGCTAATTTGTTCCAATTTACTGTATTATTTGTCTTGTTAATTGATATATTTTCCAACAACTAGTGGGGGGCTACAACTCTGGAATCTGAAGCATGTTAATATTAGTTAAACTTAATATTTGTTAGGAGATGGTATTAATTTATTTGCTTTCTCATGTTCTTCCACCTATAATAAATTAACAATATTACTATAAGATAAAATAATGTTAAATAAGTTTGATGATTAATTACTTAATATTGCACTCATTTGTCTTACTGACTTAATCATACCTTAATATCATTTTTTTATAAATGAGAATAACTTAATTCATTTTCTTGTTTTGAGTGGCTCCTCTCAGTTGTCTCTAAGGAAGATGACCAGAACCACAATATAAGGTTTTGAATATATAATATTATAATTTGTAAGTTATTTATAAAAGTAGCTAATCAGTTGACTAAAAAATTGAAAGTCTGATTAATAATCACATAGTTCGGGGGAAATTAATATATATATATATATATATATATATTTAAAGTTATTAGACTCACAACTCAAAGGTTGACAATGGTTGGAATAGGATATTGTGAAATTATATAATTGGTCAAAATGAATTTGAAATAAGCCCTTTAAGCGTCAATAAATAATTTTTTTTACTGATGTATTTTGACCCCCCTCTAAAAATGTTCTAGTTCCGCCATTGATGGAACGTAAGCAGGCGGCATTGGTGTAACTAGTAACTTTATATTGGTTGTGTAACATTTCTTTTGATATTTCAATGAAATATAACTGATGTGGAATAACTACAGTACTCATGCTGTGAGCAGTTCGAAGTTTGTGGTTTCATAACCATAAACAATATAGGAGTTAGGACAACTGGACAAGCGATGCATGTTAAACTTGTTAGGCAAAGAATTGGATGCATTCTTTAATATGTTGCATGGATTGATGCAGTACCATATATTATCTGGTGGTTGGGCATATATACTTGAGGCAGGGAACTTTATTTCCATCTGTATGGCATAATGACTCTCTGTTCAATATTTATTGTGTAGATTGTAATGGATAAGCAATCACATTTACTTAATTGCATTTGCACATAACTGTGCCCCCTCTTTTTCCAACTTCCACCCCCATCATTAAAGGAAAAAGGTAAGACAAAAAATCTATACCATAGAAAAGATTTGTAGGCTTCGTGGAACGCTTTGGCCTGGTTAATGCCTTAATAAATATGATATATCACTTATCTTTGATCCTCTGATGTTGATACAGATATTAACTTCTTGCAGGACGTTCTTGCTTCGCAAGAGTCACAGGAGGTATCATGCTTGAGCTGTGAGATTCCAACTGCTTAAGATGGCATCTGTGCATAATGATACGGCCGAAATCATACATAGAGTTTCTAATATTTTAGTGCGTGAAACATGCAAATCCTACTTTCTTTTCTATGGTGAAACTGCCCTTGCAGATGGGTTTAGGGCAGCCGTGTATTTTCTTGCTCTTGCTTACTGTTTCATTGGATTGTCAGCTATAACTGGTCGATTTTTCCGGTCTATGGAAAATGTTGTTAAGCAAACTCGAAAGGTGGTCAACATAGATCCTTTCACAAAAACTGAAATCGTGAAATATGAAAAGGTGTGGAATTATGCAATTGCAGACATTAGCTTGCTGGCATTTGGGACTAGTTTTCCCCAAATCTCTCTAGCTACTATAGACGCGATACAAAATCTTGGGAACCTGTCTGCTGGAGGTTTGCTTCATATTTCCCCTCTTGTTTCTGTGTGTCTAAAACATAAGAGTCTAAGAGATTACCATAATTTCTCTAAAAAAATAATGAATTTAGTAGAAAACTCTGCTGCTTAGCTTGTCGAATTAGTAATTATTAATTATTTTAATTTAGAAAACTGTGTACATCACATCTTCTCCCTGTCCCAATTTAGATGAGGTCCACTGTTTGGTTTTTCTTAGCGCGTATTTGAAGTCATGCCCAAAAAACATATATACATTATATTTTGTTTATTGTTTGATATTCTCAGTATATCTATATATTTTAATTTCAGTTATATTAAAGATATATAAATGTGTTTTCGGCACATGTTAGATTCCATTTTGAAAGTAACCAAGAAGAAGGGGTCATTTTGAAATGGCACTAAGAGAGTACTATTTTCTATATATTTATGAATGCAATATGTGATATGTACCTTTCATATCTCATTAAAAATGATCACGATTCGTCCTTGCTTTTGGTTCTATCTCAAGGTTCGCAAGTTTTCTAACGTTCAGATTTATCCATGCTACTTGTCTATGAATTTGTGACTTGTGGTTTTCTTTAATAATAATACACTTGTAATAATTGGATATGTTTACGTCTTATTAGGGTAGTGTTAACCCACTTGTCGGGTTTTCTGATGGATATGAACAACTTATTGATACGGTACCTCCTGAATAAGGTCATCTAAGATTCTAAATTGTCATTTGGGGCATTGAGAAAAGATTTCTTCTTTGATATTCAATTTCTGTTGATCAAAGCAATTTCGCTAACACTGTGTTTTGGGGTTCTAAAATGGACAGTAAAGGGGATGGAAAACTTAAGCTTTCTCCTTAAGACACTAAGATTGATTTAGCAATATTCCATTTTTCAAGTAAGAAAGTATCGAGTGACATTTCCTTCTTGATGAAAGTTAAACTTTAAAGTTTTAACAGTTGAGAGAATTTCTCAACTTTCATGAAATTTGACAAGTTAGCATAAGTAAATTGAAATTGAAATTTGAAGGTTGATGATGTAAATCCTAGTTTAGCTGATTCGTAATATTATTTGTTTGTGATCTAATTTGAATACAGAGCCTGTTTTATTACCTTTTTACTAAGATATCTATTTGGGAAATTACTGAAAATTTCCACTACACCTTCTCTTTCCTCTCCAAATCTCAAAATTTCTATATGCTTGCATGTAGATATTTTAATCTCGTTTGCTCCATGGTACATATTGGTTTATTGACTAAACTCTAAGCTTATGTGGAAATTGATTTCTTATCATTTTCTTTAGCTAATAAAATTTTCTTCATACTGATCCCACTGCAAAACGAGATCCTGTTATCATGAAATAGTTTCATATTGATCTATGATTGGACAATTAGTTTTATTTTCCGATCAAGAAACCTGTGGATGTTTTTTTTTCTCTAACTGATTCTGGTTGCATTGAATTCTCGAAATTGAATTCAGGGCTTTAATTTTTTTGATTTGGATAACCTTAAAAATTTCTAACATCTGCTTGTACAATAGGGCTGGGCCCTGGGACACTTGTTGGTTCTGCTGCGTTCGACCTATTTCCTATTCACGCTGTATGTGTTGTGGTTCCTAAAGCTGGAGAATTGAAAAAGATATCAGATTTAGGAGTTTGGCTTGTAGAGCTCTTTTGGTCTTTCTGGGCTTATGTTTGGTTGTACATTATCCTAGAGGTAATATGCCATTTTTGTTTCATCATTATTTGCTTTGGTCTGAACATGTTTTTCTGTAGAATATAAACTATGAAAAGATGGTTTTGGAAATAAGTATGGAACCTTTTTTTTCTTTCTGGACTTCAAATCCCCCTAAATTTTACAACTCATATTCACATAGATTGTATTCTTTTGGTATCTGTAGCATGTTTAATAGGATTTCAGAATAGTTTTTGGTGTCAAATGCATATTTAATAGGAATTCGGTTTAAGAACTCATTTAGTTATCATAGCCTAAAGATGGACAGAGTCTTAGGGATAAATACATCAGTTTGATATTTTGATTTCAACTTTGGTGTGCAATTTATTCAGATATACATGTCGTACATGATGCAGAAAATGGTAAATTGATCGAGTGATTAAACATATTATTTATATACTCTTTTGCTTCTGGTTGTTTCTCGTCGACTCAAACTTCATTTGCATGCTACATTTATTCTTCTTTTGATATCTTGAATTTTGATACACAGGTTTTATATTCTTCCATTATGTAGTATTTACTGATGGCCATTGTTGTTACATATATCTCTTAAAATATTACAAAATGTCCATTATTCGCAAAGCAATATGTGATACTTGGAACTAATCATATATTTGATATGCAATAACATATATGATTAGTATAAGAATCAGTTTACTTCCTTTATAATTCCTTGACCCTAGTGTATAGAAGACATTTGCTTTCAAAAGCACAGATTACATGATGGATAGTACATGAATCTTACATATTCCATCTATTGCTTCAGAAAACTATGCTGAGGTCTGACAAACTTTAACATGATATTTCTTCAAATACTTTATACATTCTTGAATGTGTGGTCAACAGGCCACATGAAAACTTCTGATTGCTGTCAATTATGTTTTGATGCTAGAACATGCATCTATAAGGGTGATGTGAAGATAGATTTACCAGTTTGAACCTTCATAGAAAAGTAGTTTATGGGCCTGTCAAATGGGTGCACTGTATCCTTATCTCAGAGATTGCAGTTTCCTTCTCTTATATCATTCCTTTCCAAACTGTAAAATCCCATTAATGACATAGCACAGACCTCTAGCCATCGACTCTGGTGTGCATGTAACAAGAACTTGGTGATGAAAAGGTTCTATTGAATTTTCAGGTGTGGACTCCAAATGTTGTCACCCTGTGGGAGGCCTTGTTAACAGTCCTTCAGTATGGGTTATTGCTGGTACATGCTTATGCGCAAGACAAGCGTTGGCCCTATTTTTCCATTCCTCTGTATGTTTTTCATTTTTCATATCTTAAATTTTTTTGTTTGTGTATATGTTTCAATTCTCCCAAATGAAAAGTGTAGTTTCAGTTGAAAATGGACAGTTAACATTCTTCTTGCTTATGACATTGTACTTTCTCAGAGAAAGAACAGAAAGGCCAGAGGAGTGGGTGCCAGAGGAGGCTAATTCATTCAAAGATAACAACAATGTTGATTATGAGTACTCTGAAATACTTCAAGTTGATGAAGATGAAAGCCAAGGCATTGTTGATATATTTTCAATCCATTCAGCGAATCGGACAGGTAACTCTCTGCTATGCCTTTAATATCGAAATGAGGTGTTTCAGAAATAATTTTGGATGTTAGGAGAATGGGCCAGGGGATTAACTAAGAAGGGGGAGAAGATTAAAAGAGATGGTGGAAGATGACTCGGCCAAAAACATATAGGTCATAGGAAAAGGAAAAAGGAAGAAGTAAACAGAGCAATGATGACAAAAAGTATATTCATATCAGTGGCACCTTCTTACAAGGACTTCTGAGTTGGTAGCAACATTATCAGAGTACAAGGAAGCAACTATATATAAACAATTTAATCCCAAAAACCAGAATGCAGAATGAATAACTGAAGATTTGGGAAGGGTGATGAAATGCACTTTTAGGAAGAATTAGGACCATTAACTTGGAGGTAATAGAAAGCTATGAAGAATAAGGAAATAAATCATACCCCAATTCTACAAGAACATAACCAAAGACTGCTGAGTGTTAATAAACCTGTTGTGTTTCCTTAACGACTATCTAGTTCTCACAACTTGTAAAGATGCAAAGATTTACTACATCATCTTACCGGGTTGAAGAGCTAGAAGGCAGTGACCAAACTTTATTTTTGCATTCATAGCCTGCTTCATTATGGAGATCATTGACTCGAGTTTTCGAAAGCTTTATATTTTCTAGTGCAGTATATGCCATAATTTCTTAATATCTTAGAATCCTTGGAAAATAGAAGACAATTGAGAATCTTACAGTTTTGATAAATTGCTACATTATATATCTAATTATCCCTCAAATATTGTTTTGAGCTTCATATCTCTTTAGCTAAGTATAACTTGCAGGTCCTGTATATCAAAAGGTACTTGGAAGTGATTTAGCTGAATCCTCCCTTGAACATGGTAGCAAAGATTTGAGGTTTGAAGAATCGCATGTTCTCTCCATTTGGAAGCAGCAATTTATGGATGCCCTTATGGTACTACATTTTGTGCTCTCTATGTTGAATGATTTTATCATACTCCCTTCCGTTCTAAAATAAGAGATACATTTTTAATACATCGACTTTTATCCAAACTTATCCCTAACATTAGCAAGAAATGTAGTAGTGGTGGCATGATGGTACTCAATCTACTATGGTTAAAAGTAATTGCATGTTAGGAACTTCATTTCACTTTATAGTCTAAAAATAGAAATGTAGAGATGGAATGGACAAAAAAGAAAATGTATCTCTAATTTTGGAACCGAGGAAGGAGGAAGGGAGTATATCATATTATATTACTAGTCTCTAACATTTGCCACTGAAGTGTGTATTTATTGATCTATCTCCTTCTGTGTGAGTGTGTCCATGTGCTCTACCATAGACTTGCCAACTTTAATATGGGATCTGGAATTTATTTTGTACACGTTTCAAGTTCAGTGTAACGAAATACAGAAGACTAAAGATTATTACAGACTTGTGTACTTGTGCTCTCGAGTTGAAGTTTTTTTTTATTACCACAACAGAAAGTAGAAATTGGGAAGTCTTTGTTCAGGGTTATAGTATATTTCCCTGATTAAAGTATCCCTGAAACCAACATGTAAACCAGTGTTGGAGATCCTTTTGGATACAAACTTTAGTGACATGCAAAACACTAAATAGAGTAATAAAAACAAAAATGTGATGAGTAACCCAATTGTTGTTTGATAATTTTAGTAAAAAAAGTAAATTTGTTTTAAAGTGGAGTTTCTGCTGTGAAATGCTACTATCTTTGTAGTCAACTTGAACTTTGTGTATATAATTTTAAATCTTGTTGCATACAAATGACTGTTTTGAAATAGAAGTTTCTGGATGTTAAATGGATTTAAGGCTATTGAACCATTATGAAGCATCTTATGTATTCAAGACCTTTTTTCTTCGCAATCTCAATTCATAGTCCTCTGTACATCTAGTATGTTCTACCCCTCAAAATTTCTTCATGTGATGGTTGAATTTTCTAGTGATTTATATATATAACTAAGAATGTGTATTTTTTATACAAAACCTATCGGTGAGAGTTAATAAAGATAGTTTTGTCCTTCTCTTTATCTGAGAACCATTGTATATCTAGTACAGCTCATGCAAACAGCAAACTATACTAAACTGTTAAGATTTCCTCATTACTTTATTCCTAATTTCATGGAACTGGAACCTTCTCACTGAGATGGACTTCTGGTATATGTATTTTGTACCATTTGTTGCCCTTCGCAACAAGAGGAGTTCAAATTAAATGAAGTTTTAAATATAGTTTTGTAAGCACTTCGTCACTGAAGCAAGATTTAGTGGATTCATGGGTTCAATATTATCTGAAATTTACATACGACTAGTGGAACTCCTTTTGAACACATTTAGTTTTAATTCTCTTGAAAGAGAAGAATTCAAATGTGCATTCAATGCTTTCTTCTTCCTGAAACAGTTGGAAAGCACTGCATCGAGAAAATTGAGTAGCATATACCTGCATATTTCAATAATTTTTTGGCAGTCACTTCTTGCTCCATGGAGGCTTCTATTTGCTTTTGTGCCTCCCTATCAGATTGCTCATGGGTGGGTTGCCTTCATTTGCTCTCTAATTTTCATTAGTGGGATAGCGTACATTGTCACAAAGCTCACCGATCTAATAAGCTGCGTCACAGGTTTTCTTCCCGACTGAAAATTAAGTCCTAGTTTTCACTTTTTTGTTACTAGTTTACCTAAAACTTTGGCAAGTGGATTTATTCCATTTTCTTGCTCTGTTCTCCTGCAGGAATAAATGCTTATGTCATCGCATTTACTGCATTGGCAAGTGGAACTTCATGGCCAGATTTAGTGGCAAGCAAGATTGCTGCAGAACGTCAAATAACAGCGGACTCTGCCATTGCAAACATTACTTGCAGGTTCCACCAACAAACTTCAAACTTGATTATGGCCTTGAATATTATGATATTCTAGACATTGTTTTTTTTTTTTTTGGTTTCTGAATGATTTCTCATTGATCAGTTATTTTTGTAGCTTAGCAGAGAAAAGGATTTATGCTGTCAACGTTAATTTTCTGCCTAGCTGTTATGTGGAGCAATAAAAAAGAAATAGAAGTCTCAAATTCTACAAGTCTGTTTAGAAGCTATGTTTTGAACAAATAGATGATTTTCAAAGTTTTAAATATCCATATTTCCAAAAGATGCCCACTAGTACCGTTCAGTATACAATTAATTTTTCCCCAGTCGGTTATAGTAAGGCCAAATCCTCTATCCAATCCAACACAAGCATGTTCTTTGTCTTCCCAAAATTTAACACTTTCAACTCTAATTATTTTTCCTTTATACACTTGTTAGATTTTATGTCAATTGCGTCTGAACAGCTTTCCTGATTGCATCTTGATGAATAAATATCCTTGCAAATATGGTTGTTCTAGTTAAGTTTCTGTGTAATCATTGGTTAGAAGTCTTATCCTACTTCTTGCTATTAGAATAAGAGTGTTTACTCTGCGTCTCTGCCTCATTCAAGCAGTAAAGCAATTATATATATACACACACTTGTTTTCATAGTTACAGCTTGCAAGTCTTAAATGTTGTTGGTATTCCTTCAAGAAATTTCAATCTCATCAAATGAAACTAAGTGATCTGTGCCGCTCGCTCAGCTCACATTCTTGCTCCATTTTTGAATCTAACAAAAAAACAAAGGAAAAAGTTTTAACCCACTATTTGAAGTTAATGAACTATGCACTTGGTATTCTAATTCATAGGAGTTTGGTTGACCAACAAGTTTTGGTCTTGTAAAGTATTGAGGTACTCGGTGAAAAAGATGAATTGATATCCTTGTGTTGTTTTTTTTTCTTTGTTTATGCAGCAACTCGGTGAATATTTATGTGGGCATTGGTGTTCCATGGCTCATTAACACATTATACAACTTCATAGCATACAGGAAACCGCTGCAGATCCAGAATGCGGATGGACTCAGTTTCTCTTTGCTTGTTTTCTTTTCTACTTCTGTTGGTTGTATTGTTGTTCTGGTTTTTAGGCGTCTAACTTTGGGTGCTGAGCTTGGAGGATCAAGAATTTGGGCCTGGGTTACCTGTGTTTATTTCATGTTGCTTTGGATTATTTTTGTTGTAGTGTCCTCCCTCAAAGTTTCTGGCATTATCTAGGGTTTTTACCTATCCATTTTCCCCTAAAAAAATAATTTAATATAGTTGTCTTTCTTCATTCCCCTCCCCGGCCCCCGTCGTATGATGGAGTATTTTGTATAATATTCATTATGTAATCCAATGTAAAAACAACAGTTGGTTACAGAAAATAATAGATTTTTATTTAAATTTCAAGGGTGAAATTTGCACTCTTATTTTTATTACATTTTATTTGTTAATGGTTAAATTTCACTTATTTGAAGACGGTGATTTGTTGCGTCACTGAGGAATGATTTGTTGTGGCCCTGGCCTGGCCTGGCCTGGCCCTTGACAAAACATATGCATCTAATTTTATTTTATTGTTCCTTTTCCTTGACTTGGTTGTTAACTTGAAAATCTTTGTATTAATAGAGTTTATAACAAGTACATAACACATTTAGACATTACATGCTCTTCATACCTCTTTATATATCAATGTTAACTGTACTTCTTTTCACTATTATGATTTAATATCTAAACTGTAGGTTAGAAAAAATGAGCATCCACTGACATCCAATAATTTCCAATGGACGGTGCACTGATTTTTACCATCTTTGGTTGTACAAGGGGTACCAAAGGGAGTCCACAGAATGTATTTTTTCTAATCAATTCCAAACAGCATTGGTATTTTTTCTATTCCAAGCACAACTAAAAGAAGGATTAAAACCAAAATGTTCAAGAGCTTCCACTTTCAACACACTTATTTTGGCAGTGAGAAGTGTACTTGTCCAATAAACAGCTTACTTTTAAAAAATTCTACACAAAAAAGAGTAACAGCTACAGCTTGGATAATCATAGAGAAAAGAAGCAATATACCCCCAACGTATTTTCACCTTAAACACAAATTCCTTCCTCAAGCAACGGCACTAGTACAAGCTGTGACTGGAGCAGCATTTTGTTGTTTCGCTGAACTATATTTCTTGGTGATGAATCTAAAACACCAGAAAATGAAACTATTTATGTAGCGGTTGCAATGAAATATGCACGACTCACTGTACAGTTATAATGGTCAAAGGCACAACTCACTGGAACTTACTAATAAGATTAGATTAGGATCAAGAGCCAAATTTTCTGGTAGAAAGAATTATAAAATGGAAATGTGGAATAAAGACTAGCAAAAATGTTTATCTGGGTTCATATATGGATCAAAAATCCTACTGAGATGAGTATGTTTCAATAAATTACCTGAAGAAATCCCTCCACAGCAGCTCATACGTCAACCAATTCATCCCAGAATCAGATGAGCCACTACCACCATCTTTCTGATTTGAGGCAGAAGAAATTGTTCTGTAGATCACATATTATAATCCAAAGTGAGGTCACGTTGCACAGCCATACTGCTTTAAACATTGTTCACTGGGAAGAGAATTCCAAATCTAAGGATACCTGGAAGCAGACTTCTTCAGCTCACCAAACATGGAACGTGGAGAAAGGCATCCCATAGCCAGCCACGGTGAGATTCTGCAGGAAAAGTTTGCTCCATATATGCTGTCATTACTACCATCCTTGCTTCCCTTATAAGGTTGTGCTTGGCATTCAGCAGCAAATTTTTTAAGCCTCTGCAATGCTTCAGTCTCCCCTCCCACCAGGGAAGCATTAGCAGCTGGTTTCCCATCCTATCAACAAACAGCTGTATCATATTGGTGTCCTGAAGTTGGAAATCTTCTGTTCTTTTAAAAATACCAGTAATAAACTAGTAATACTATCAACATTTAGTTGAATGATATGTCAGAAAACCAAAATGCTCAACCGTAGGCAAATAAGAACATGTACATGAAACAGAAAAAAATTGAATACATGGTATGTTAAATAGTCCAAATCAAAATAATAGAAATTGCTACAGTATGCACCTCTCCAGATAACTAATCCCAGCTCTCTCGCCGATGATGTTAGTTGGTCTAACCATTTCTTACCGACTGATCAGTGCTATCACTTTGCATTAGGTCCGGTCAGGAACCATGCCCAAGGTTCAGTTACTTTTAAGTGACCTAACTATCTAGATAAATAAAATTTGGTAATATAGTGAGTTCTTCTTGTATCATGGATTCCAGCATATTATGGTCATATTAGTATAAAACAGTTGGATAACTCACTATATAGATGTTCAGGGCCTAGGATATGCAAGAGTTCTTGTATTTGTCACCTTAATGGTGAAACTATGTAAACCTCCTGTCTGGGTGTGCTCTGTGATTGCTTGACTACTCTTCTGGCCAGATTATCCATCCAACAAATGTAAGACCAAAGGTCAGTTATGACTTATGACTGAGCAATTATGTTAAAGCTTCAGTCTCATGTGTGTGTTTATATTATTTATTATGAACTATTAAATAGCTACCAATCAAAATTGAAGCTGCAAATTAAGGGTCCAGTCTGGTGCAGCCACACATGTAAACACCATGTTCGTAGAAACTTTACATCTATGCGTTCAGTTGAATGTGTGTATATAGGTGCGGGCAAGGAAATTGTATCTACGTTAGGGTTTCGTGTTGGCTGAGGAGAAGAGAAATCACGAATAGCACGGAATTGATTAATTGATTGAAGAGGGGAGAAGAACAGGTGAACAATTACTCTAATGACACGTTGAGTGCTTCGAGTTGAGAGAATGTCCAAGTCTTCCAAGAGTCCCAAGTCCAAAGTTCCAAGAGAGCCCCCTTTCAAATGGAATGGAAGGGGTATTTATAGGATTTTCTGAAAAGTGGTCATGTGTCAAGCACATGACCTCCGAAAAATTCCAAAAATACCCTTAGTCACCAGATTAATACTCAGATCGTCCTGCCCTTCTAGCCACCAATCCAATCCTTCAATCAATTCTCAAAATGAGTCGCCTCCACGTGTCTTCTGCCTCGGGACACGTGGAAGATTCTCTCAGGTCTTGCTTCTTTATTTCCGGCTCTTCCGTCTTTTCATTTAATCATAATGTGAACCCTAATTTGTGCATTTAATTCAATTAGGTCAAGTAAACCCTAATTTACACTTGGGCCCACAATAGGTATATATGAGTGTGTATGCCATTCTTATCCTAAAAAGGACTTGATCTGTGAGTACATTTACAAATGGCCGATGATGACATTAGATGGTGGAAGCCTGGAAGTGGACGAGAGAGAGAGTGTGGTAATTGGTTTGTGATGGTGGGGTGATGTTGTAGGTAGCAATCTGCAGTGATGTCAAAAGTATGGAGAGGGAGGAGAAGGTACATAAAAACAGAGAGAGAGGGAGAGAGAGAGAGTGGGAGATGATACTCTCACATAAGTGTACAAATTCATTCATGATTCAACGTTAGAAAAACGCAAAGAAAACTCCACCAAGATGGGTTTACAACCTCAAAGAAATTTTACCGCATCCAACGGTTTATAGTCCCATTTGCACATCTCTAGCCTTACCCAACTTTATAATGCCAAAAAGGTAACTTTCTGGTGAATTCAGTGTCATCACTGATAGTAATCTTGTTTGTGAAAGCTACCTCTATATAACCAATTGAAGAAATTACACTAAAGGCATGAAATAAAAAGTAGAATTTGGGGATTCGACACTCACGAAAATATATATCAATTAAGTCACAAAACTTTTCAAAGATAAGATACTTATTTTTCAGACTTGAGATCACATAAAATCCCAAATCTTTTCCCTATCCTTTAAGTTGCAAGTAGCAATATACAAATTCACTACTTATGTATCATTCCTTTTGCAGTAAAGTACAAAACAACATCAGGAACATGTTTAGACAGCCACAGAAATGGTCAAATAAGAAATACTACACACTGAAAACTACTTAATAAACATCTAGATAGCAACTATCAATGTATAAAGCTTCATATGTTTCAAGGAAAACATATTCAGGGGAACCGACTAACAGAGCTGAATTCACAAGTCATTTTCTGGTTAATTAAACATCTATAGACCCATAAACTGATTTTCTTTTACCACTTTGTAAATAGTTGAACTAAACAACTGCATCCCTTGAAACTAGTGGATAGTTTGGTACCAATATTTGGGCCCAGTAGATTTTTCTTTCTTATTTAACTTATAAATAAAAGGAAAGACGCTCCCATGCATAAAATGGAGGTTAAATGATCAAATCAACTCAAATACACATTAGTTTCCAGAACCAACAAACATCCATAAAAAAATCAGTAGATAAAAGCTCAACAGCATATATAGCTAAGAATCAACTCATATATAATTTAGCAAACAAAATCAAACCTGACCCATTGTCACATCTGGGTTAAGACCCAAATCAACCAAAGATGGGACCTCCCCAGGCTCCACATCCCCTGTACTAGGCAAACCCCTCAACTGATCCAATGCTGCAATTGTTTTCCTAACCTCCAAACCTTGAACTTTCTCCCTAAACCCACCATAGTTAGTGGGCATTTCCTCCAATTTAAAGGGCAAGTCATCAACATGATACAAAGTACTTCCCCAAAAGTACTTAACCTCCAAGCCTTCATCTTTCATTGCCGCCTCAATTTTCTCCTCAGCCTTAACCTCATCATGAGAAACCTCTCTATGAGAATAAACTGCTTCAGCCCCAACTGCTTTCGCCAATTCGACTAAAACTGATTCGGGCTTACCAATTCTCACCACAAGGTCTGACCCTTTTGCCTGAAGACTCTTCCTCAAGTCTGAAACAGATTCAATCAAGAATGTGGCACGATATGGGCCTGTCTTATCAAACCCATAAGAAGATTTCCCATAATCTCTCGGATCGAAGCAGTAAACGGGAAGAACAGACATGGATTCATTGTTGGCGGAAGTGAGACACTCGTTATCATTGACTCGAAGATCATTTCGGAACCAAACGATGGAAGCTCGGCGAAGTCCGGCGGCGTTTGAGGGGTCATAAGGGCGACGAGGGTTTAAAGCAAGAGTGTTTTGAAGAGGGTTTGAGGATATGGTGGACTTAAAGAATGGTTTTTGCGGGGTGAGAGACGAGGAGAGCGAGAGGTTATAGATAGCTGAGATTTGGGTGGGGATTTTGACTTTGTTTGGGTGAGAGGAGAAAAGGGAAGAGATTTTAGGTGGGAGAATGAAATGGGTTGGCAGAATTGTGGAGAGAGAGAGTGAGATCGAGGCAGTTGGAGCAATGGAAAGTTGGTTTTGGTCTTCGGATTGAGTTTGAAGCTCTGGGTATTCTGGTGTCTGGCATTTGGAATCCATTTTTTTTTAGTGCGGTGGGAGATGGAGAAGGAGATGATGACGACGATATAAGCTGTCGTTTCTTTCTCCTCCTCTAGTGAGTTTCTAATGTTGTGTATGTTTTCAAGTTTTTGTGTTTCGTAATTTTGGTGGTTGGACCCAACTCTTGCTACCAACCTTCTCATTTATACTACTCCTATAAAAGGTAGATAGTGTAGTTCTCATTCATTCTTATTTTTATTTTTAAGCTGAATTCAATACAATTCCTTATTGTGTTTGGTGGAATATAAATCAAAATCAATAAGAAAACTCCATAAAAGTTTGTCCTGGACGGCACATTAATTAATAAGGGAATTGCATAAAAGAAAAGATTAGTACCTGTCTAAATCTAAATAACTAATTTTCTCATTCAAACATAGAAGAAAGATGGTAGACCTTTCTTTTTCTTTAAGGCCTACTATTTGTTTTCAAATTGTTTTAAAGCTGGGGCAAATTTTCAACTCCATCCGGTCCCAATTTTGGCCTAATTCAATTTTGACTA
This sequence comes from Panax quinquefolius, assembly GCA_020205615.1. Lineage (NCBI taxonomy): Eukaryota > Viridiplantae > Streptophyta > Magnoliopsida > Apiales > Araliaceae > Panax > Panax quinquefolius. The sequence goes on along the minus strand of CM035162.1, from coordinate 5,363,363 downwards.
TTTAAAAGTATTCCCTTGACATGATTAAAGATGTGTTTGATTACATCTTAACAGTTCACATTTTTGTATTAAGAGGTACTTTGAATAGTTTAGACTCATATTTATATCTTAACTATTCAAATGACCTCTTAATACAAATATGTGAGCCGTTAAGATGCAATCAAACACCACCTAACTTTCTTATATATATTTTTTTATGTAGTGTGAGATATTTTTTTGACTATTGAAGTTTATTTTAATTTAGGTTCATTATTTCTTTGTAATTATCTATTTTTTATCAACATATTAATTTAATTGTAAAATCCCTCTTACGGATAAAAGTCTGTTTTTTTATTGTGCAAGGAAATTCATCAAGCCCGCTTCAAAATAGATATTGATGACCAGCCAAAATAATTTAATTCAATTCAATATTCTCCCTTGAATTATTATATATATATAATAAAAAATATATTATAATTGATTATAGTTGAGCTTTTTGTATTTCCTATAAGTTACAACTTCACATATATAATCCTATTAAAAACTCCTGCACCTACTAAAAACCTGGTTAGGTTAATTTATACATACAATTAGTATAAATCAGTAAATAAATAGAGACTAACGTAACTTCTAAGATAAGTTACCATAAGCTCATTAGCATAATATTTAGGTGAAGTTTTAAATTATTGAGTAGCTAGTTTACATTTTAGGTGAAGAGGAGATGAATGACACTTGTCCCCCACTTCGTGCCTCTACAGTTAAAGGGTGTAAGCAGGTGAATCTCAAATGAACACCTTCACGTCTTCTTTGCCTTCGATTCAAAAAAAATTGAAATCGGATTCGATAAGGGGTTTATATTTTTAGGTCCGATTCACTTCCGGATCATTACTTCCTGACCTCTTTCTTACCGAAAAATCTTTCAACTCGCTTACTAAAGCGAGTTCTTCGTGAGTCTTCAAATCGAGTTTCGAATATGAACCATTTTACTTAAAACCTAACCACTACATACTAAATTGGCTACTTAACTAATATTTATATATAAAACTTTTTCACTTTTATTTATGTATTGAAATTATAAATAATGTAATAAAAATTGATATTCAATTCATTGATTTATTCAAGTATAAGTTTACACAATTTCATACTACACTTTATGTAAATTATAAAGATTGATACAAATATCACATATTTAGCTTACTAGCATGTATAAAACCAATATTCGAATATGATCCATCGAGTATGATCGAAGGTATGGTTAGAAAAAAATGAAATATTCGAATCCTAATATGAGTGAACACCCAGGTATCTTCGAATTAACTCGTGTATCATTAAACGTAAAACGAGATATATGTCAGATTCACTTCGGATCAACTTCAAATTGAATCTTTCGATCATATTTTCGGTAGTCTATCTCTAATTAAAGTCTTAAATTACTTGGTTTGGATTTACACCTATACTTCTTGTCTATATTTTATTTTGGAAACAGTTTTAAGTAGTTAAAAAAAACAAAACTACAACTATAAAAACTTATAATTGCAGAGTGGACAGGGTATCTGATATGGAATGTTTGGCAGGCTTCGCAGCTGCAGGTGCTATTCTGCGCCCATCACTCTTTTGCTCTTCCAAGGCGGTTCAACTTTTCAGGTTGAATGCCAAAATCAACTCCAGCCAACACGAAGAGGAGGACCCATTGTTCCATTACGCCATTAGCCGTGCTTCTCTTCGTTTCCAGGAGACTAATTGTCCAGGTAACTCTCAGTTTTTATGCTTCTATATCTCTCCTACTTCTATTTGCTTGCCCATGTTGGTTTTAATTTTTTTCCGTCTTTTTGTTACTTTTCATTCAGGCATATCGTCGAACAGTTGACGGTGAATCTTAATACATGGCCTTTATAGAGATTAAGATTTTTTAGTGGTTTTTGAGCTCTGTAAAAATCTGGTTTTGACTTCCCTTTTATCACTTCATGCTAGTAGCTAGTTCACTAAGTTGGTTCCTGAATCGTACTAGAGACTAGTAACTATGTGGTGGGTGTCCTACTAATAAGTAATACTACCCTCCAAAATGAATGTCATGGATAACTTGGCCAAAAATTCGAGGACATAAAATTAGACCATCTTATTCTGCTAATACCCTCCATTCAAGATTGCATATCAAATTATGGAGTCCACAAACTTTTTCTTTAATTTTTGGAATTGTAATCTAGTCTGGTTGAATTGCAAGTATATTGACATTGTAAAGTTTTTTTCATTTTGGGATGGAGGGAGTTGACTAATAAACCAATATTTGAATACTCTAAGCTGAACAAAAGTAGAATGGATTTTGTACTATTTCCGTTGAAACAAAGAAAAAATCCAAATGAGTTAAGCACTCCTATAGCCATTTAGTACATTTTAGAATGTGAAGGTATAAATAAAATAGTGAAGCCTTGAATTATTCTCGACTTTTGCAGAGCCTCTCTTCGTCGAATTCCATATGCTGCCTGCTTTGTTCCTCCTCATGTTCAGATGGATATGAAGCACCATCTGCACCACTACTGCCTGGCAACTAAGTTCATTGATGATAAGTTGCTCGATGTAACAAAGAACATTGACGGAGTTAAGCAGGTATAGAGTTAATATGTATATAGGCTGAAGTGAGTTAATGCGTAATGTTTGAAGTTCTATTGTTTTCTATTTAAACCTTGCAGGTTGTTTTGTTAACAGATGGCATGGATACTCGGCCATATCGTCTCAGTTGGCCTACTTCAACAATAATCTTTGATATATCTCCAGAAAGAGTATTCAATAGAGCAGCTCAAAAGCTTGAAGGTGTGTACTGTTTCACCAATTTATTCTATATTCTTAATTGCTCAAGAAAGACTTCTTTTTTGTCAATGCTCGACACAGATATAATCTCAAAATCCTGAAATGTTGTCTTGACTCTTGACAAGCAGTGTAACAAACCTGACAGTGTTTTCTTGAGAAATTATTAGATGTGGGGGCTAAAATTCCAAGAAGCTGCTTGTTCCTTCATGTTCCACTGGAGTCCTATGACATACAACAAATTTTGCACGGTAAAGGATTTACTGGTAATAGGCCAAGTATATGGATGTTCGAGGTAACAAAAGTTTTCTATTGCTTACCATAATTGATCGCTTGTCACTCTTTTCACTGAGAAATGAGCGATGGTTTGATGATTAAGGTTGTTTATTCGCTAGGGTCTTCCTATTATGAATTTGGCAAACTTCAGGGAGATTTTATCCCTAGTTAGTAATTTAGCCATGAAGGGATGTCTTTTATTGGGAGAATTGCCTGTCTGGTTGGCAGAAACTGAAATTGGGATGCAGGTTAGTTGATTTTGTGTTAGCGTTTATGTCGTCTTCAACTGACCTGGTCTGTAGGAATGATTTATTTTCTGTCTCTTTCATAGTCCAATAAAAAGGAATGGTTGGACAATCTTTTCGTGAGCTATGGTTTCCGGGTGAACATGATTGGTTATGATGAAGTTGCAAGAACACACGCTAGAGACTCAGTGTTAGGAGAGTACAAGAACTTACTTTTTGTTGCAGAACACTTGCGGTTTTCTGATGATCAGGTTAGTCAGCATTTCCATATTTAGTTTAAAGTTTAAACTCTTTCTATTTTGTGATAGTTCATTGTGGGTTATCTATTCACCAGACGCTATAATCTGTAAGCTATTACATTGGTAAAGTTTTTTGTTTTTTTTTTTTTTTTTTTGAGATTCAGGGGAAATAAAACTGGTTTTAACTTATTTTTTGTCAGCTACTATATTACTAATTCTCTTAAGATGAAGCAATTTAACAATCTTTGCTACTTCGTTTTTGTATGATTACTTTAACCTCAGTTTATTTTTAGGTCATTGTCTTTACATATTTCTTTGTTATTTAATCTGGTTTATCTGGGATTCTCTCTGATTTTCCTTCTTTCAATTAGTAAATTCCTAGTCAGAACCCTTAATGACATACGCATCTCATGAGTATCGAGACACCTCAGAGAGAAAATATGTGAGATCATCATTTTAAAACTTTATACCTGAGATTCCAGGAGAAATTTCTGTGTTTCTAATTGTTCCTACTACTGTATTTGTATAGTAGTTACCAAGATTCTTTGTAGTCAGACACATAGTTGCGCATGACATCCAGGGCATCAGTTTTGGTCTTCAGAAAAATTTCTTTGGTATTTTGTTTGTCATTGTGACTTGAATTGGAACCAAATTAACAAGTTCAACTAAGAATTGAAGTTATTTGATAGTTTTAGGCAATAAACAGTAGCAATGGAGGAAGAAATAGGCTGAAATTGATAAAACTTGCAGGACAAGATAGAGATTAAAGCAATTTTTTCATCAAATAAAAGTTCATTTCAAGGCAAAGCGAGCTTCCTATTGTTAAACTACTAAAGGACTCGATGCTACAAAAGCTACTAACATGCACTAGGGGAACACACTCCTAACTCCTAACTACCTACATGCACATGATGCCTCCTAAATGTTGAATCATATTTAATATCTTCTACTTATTTCTTTCACCATTCATTAGCCTTGCATTTTTTTATGTCTTCTGGCTAATTACATGCACATTTCCTTGTTAATCTGATATTGCATCGGATAGATGGAAACCTGGAGAAGGGAATTTCTGAGGTTAGAGGAAGAAGCAGATGAAGAAGGCTTCGAGGAGCTCTAAATTTATTACAAAGACTGCATGTATGTTTTGCTGGGACTGGCTATTCTTGACCTTACTCCACCGCATGCTAATTGATGGTTCTTCTACTTTGTAGCACATTAAACTTCTGTCATAATTTTTTGTTAGAGATATATTCAGAATTTCCTAAGATATGCTATATGAGTGTTGAATGATTTGCTGCATGGGAAACTGGATACTTGGACAGTGTATGATGCAAGTAGATTGCTATAAATATGATAAAGTAAATCCAAAAAAAATGAAATTATGGCCCATGCAGGTTTCGAACCTGCGACCTTCACATTATTAGCACAACACTCTATCCAACTGAGCTAATTGGCCAATTTGCTTAACGCTTAGCTGTGTACATATTTATTCTGAAGTGCATACATTTGAACCTCAAAACAATTTGCTAAAGATTTAGCTGTGTATACTTTAATTCTGAAGTGCATACATTTGGATCTCAAAACAGTTATAGTGCTACTTAGGAATAAACTTCCACCCTCCGCTTGAACAGTTATATACGCATGGACTAAATTAAAGTTAGCACTGTGACTATGGGGAACTCCCCTTTATGTATACTACTAGTATCTTGAACGTGATGTGTATCAATTACTACCTCCATTTTCATTTCATAATAATTGTCATTTTAATTTTATGCATATGAATTAAAAAACTCATTTAATATTGTCAGTTAATAATTAAAATTTGTAGAAAATTTCATCACTATCCTTTTATGTGAAATTGAAAACTATTAATATAAGGGAGAAATTTTTGTGGGACAATAAAAAAAGTTAGGGGTAATATAAGAAAATAAATAATTTATTCTCCTAGAAAGTTGTAAACGACAAATAAATTAGAACAAATTTTTTTTTTCTAAAAAGACAATTATTATGGAACCGAGGGAGTATTTTTTAATATTAATTATTAAAAATAAGTAATTAGAAAAATTTGGAATAATGAAGAGAGAGAGAGAGAGAGAGAGAGAGAGAGAGAGAAGAAAAGAATGGAAAAAAATTAGTGGGAGTAGAAAGTTAGAGTAGTGCAGAAAAGATATTAACTATATAATTTTACCATAAGTTGTGATTTAACTACACCAAAATAACTACCAAGCTATTGCTCCCAAGATTAAAAGTTCACCATTGTTGATTGTATCAGAAGAAGGAATTTTGAAGAACTATGGAAGGAACTACCAAAATGAAAGAATTAATGACAGTCATATTACCTGTGAGAGAGTGACTACAGTATCAGTGATTTCCTTACATTTGGCGCCAAAAATAAATGCATAATCTTGCACATAGCTGACCCTTTTAAATAATTATGAAAGAAAAGATCGAGAAACTTATTAAGCATATTTTGTAAAAAGTTATGTGTGTGTGTGTATATATATATATATATATATATATATAATAAAAGATATATTCCATATAAGAAAAAAAAAATTACTGAAATTTGTTGAATTTTCTGTTAAGTTAGTTTAATTAGTTGGTTCCCTTGGACAATTAATTAATGCATATGTGAAGTGGGGAAGGGGGGAGGGGAAGAGAGAAACACTAGCATGCATCCGAAAGAACCAAATTAAGGTGGTATAATTATCCCATTCAGGTATCAAATTTGTTCCAATTTAGCAAGATGAATTAATTAATCCCCTTAATTGGATCGATCAAGCATACATAGAAATTAATCACGGGGCAGGGCAAGCCACAACTTTACTAAAATCAATCCACTACAAAGTACTACTGATCAACATACTCCTGCAGGCTCCTGCCCTGCTAGCTGCATGTGTGGAATAATTTCGTACGTAAGGGATGTTTTTATTGCTTTGCGTGTTTACCCAATATGCGTATGCTACTGTTGCCCTTTTCTTTAATTTCACTTGCCTTTTCAGCACCAATATTAATTAATTAAGGTACATGTTTTTATTTCTTTAATTCTTAATCATTTTGTGTTGCAAATATATAAAAGATATTCAATTTTATTACGAGTAAACATATTAATCAATCAAATTATTCATGGATGCTTTGTTGAATATGTAAACTACACGCTTAATTAATGATCGATCAAGCAGACTTAATTAATATTGGTTACAATTTACAAACATTTACATAAATAAAATGTATGACACACATGAAATTTAATTTTAATACATCTTTCTACTCATAAATTTTAATTGGTCTTACTTTAATATAAACACCAAGTGTGTGAATAATCCACCCAAAAAGAGTAAGTGTTTATATATATATATATATATATATATATATATATATATATCCCAAGTATATATGTACCCTTTTGTCAAACACATGCAGCTGAATTAACCAAAGAGTTCGTACATAAAAGTGAAGGTAGATGTTGTCATACTGGAATCACATATCTGATTTATGTCTGTATGTCCAGTGGAATAAGAACATATATAGATTTGGATGAAGTCATGGCCAAATGTAGATCGAAACAATAAATACTGGCGTGTGAACCTTACACACACTGACACACACACACATACATACATATATATATATATATATATGTTTTATCAATTATTATAATATAGAGATCAAGAGGAGAAGGGAGAGGGAGAGCCGGAGAGGGCATGCATGGCGTATAGAGTAAATGCTTTATTTGGTCACACACTCTTAACTCTTCAAATGTTCTCAAACTCCAATCATTCCCTTTTGTACCGAAATTCCACCATACTTATGCTTACATTGACTTTAGTAGATCCTAAGGAACAGCAACAAAACAAAACAGATGATCTACACAACATACATATATAAACATTTTTTACTTTAAATCTTTTAATTAACTACTACTACGTACTGAGTAAATATAAGAATATAAATTATTGTTCGAAAAATATATCTCTAATTTTTTTTAATTGGAGAGCATGTGAAACGATTTATTTTATTTCCTTTCAAATACATACATATATATATATATATATATATATATATATATATATATGTTGGTTAACAAGTTATCAGTACTGATTGGATCAATTTCCTGTTGATAAATTATTATCAGTTTGTTTGACTATCCGTTGGAGAAAATCAAGGGTACACGGTATAACAGATTTACCATGGGGTTGTTAACGCCAAGATCTTTCTTCGCGTCCCAATCACCAAGACACGTTTGATATCCTGCACAGTTCAACAAGTCAATACCAAAAGCTTGACGGCTTGACCGTCGAGGGATAACTCCGGCGTGAGAGTCGGTATCGACGATCACAAGGTTAACAATGGAGGAAAATAACGTCTAGTGCTTGAGAGAGAATCATAATCTGATTGTGTGTGGTGTAATGTTTTGTTACCTACCTTTCTTATGTGATCCTTGCCCCATACGTGCTTTGACTGGGTTTCATCGTGCCACCCACTATCCCCCGACATTCCCCACTCCGGTCATCTCAAATTGAAAGCTTCGTGGCTCACCTCCCTACCTCCTTACTATTATTTTACATCACGGCCGTTGCGAGTCCCATCCTCCTTAATGCCATGCAGGGAGGTGGCAGACATAACAGTCAACTATTATTTTGTGTCATGATTACCGTTGAAAGCTTAGTTAAGTGGTAATTTGTATAATGGGCCAATTCAATGACTAAACCACGTAGGCAAGAAATCGTACTTCTTTGGGTTAGGGTTAAATGTTGGTGAGGATGAGAGAAATCCACGAAAATGCGGAATTGATTGATTGATTGAAGAGGGGAGAACGACAGGTGGGCGATTACTCCAACGACGCGTGGCAGAACCCCTAGAATCCGGGAACCGTGTTAGGGTAACAGGGATTCCAAGAGCCTTCTTGAGTCCTTCAAGTTGAGAGAATGTCCAAACCCCTTTGGTGCTTTTAGGTGGAATCTCCAAGCCTTTAAGTCACCAAAAGGGTCCCTTTGATCTTCCAAGAGTCCAGTCTTCCGTCTCCCGAGAAGTCCCTTTCCAAATGGAGTGGAAGGGGTATTTATAGGGTTTTCTGGAAAGTAGTCATGTGCAAGGCACATGCCTTCAGGGAAATTCCAGAAATACCCTTTAGTCCTTCGAGTAATGCCCATATTGCCCTGTCCTTCTAGCCACCAATCCAATCCCTCAATCAATTCCCAAAACGAGCCGCCTCCACGAGTCTTCTGCCTCGGGACACGTGGAGGCTTTTCGCAGGTCTCGCACATTTATTTCCAAATTTTCTGTTTGTCATTTAATTCTTTAGGTCGTATGTGAACCCTAATTTGTACCTTGGGCTCACATTTGCCCCCTGCACGTGAGTCACATCTTTGAGTGGCGATCGTGCAAAGTGCTTCAGTCTTTGAATTTCGCTTTCAAATTTACGAACGATTCATGAGTTTGATTTTGCAAGCCCGAAAATGAAAGAAAAAAAAAAAAATCCTAGGAGAGGAAACCTCCAAGGGAATTCTCCCAAGGTATCTTTTAGACAAATCTCTTATTAAATCTTTCCAAAACCTTACACAATCTTTACTTATCGAATTAATTTTTACATATATTGAAATTAAATCAAGATAAATTATATATTGCCAAATAAAATCTTATTTTATTTTAGAAATCTTGAAAACAAAATCAAATCTTTATATATATATATATATATATATATAAAAAAAATTAAATCAAGATAAATTATATATTACCAAATAAATTATATATATTTTATTTTGGAAATCTTGAAAACAAAGTATATGAATGATGATTGTGATCAATATATGCACGGTAATTATGCATAGTGATTACGCATGGTGATTGGAAGGAATTTCCCTAATAAAATATGTAATTTATTTTACGTATAACAAGTTTATTATTCTCACCATATCAAAATTCATCCACAACTTCGAAGCGAAGGAGACTCATCATTGTCATAAAATCATCTAATTAAATTCATCAGGTATATTCTCTCTTTTGATTGCAAACTTTTATCATCAGTAATCTTGATGTCTCATGTATCTATTGTAGACTTCAAAATTCCAAGTTCGTACTTTAAATTGGGTCAAAGAGTTATCTTTCATCCATGGTTATATTTGAACAGCATATTCCACTAAAAAGTCATAATTATCTATCTTTTACCATTTATTTGGTACTCCTTGGATCGGATGATTTTGGTACGGATTTGTTAACATTTTGTGAGTAGATAAAAAAAGTTTGAGTGAGGAAAGAGGAAGAAATAGTTCCGGTGTTTCCATAAAAGCAAGACTTCGTATCTTTATAAAATAGTAATGGGTAATCATGATATGACATAAAATACATTTTGTATGCATAATGTTGAGAAAGCATAAAGTGGTTATATGATTCATATCCCACACACAGTTAATCACTTTTTTTTTTTTTTTTAAATTGTGTGGTTGAAAGAATAAAATTAAATAGTATATGCACAGGTAAGAAAATTTAATTCCAAAATTCTATCACTACCGCAGGAGCACTTTCGTGCTCTAATCATTTACGAAAGGGTATAGATCAATTTAGGTGCCTATGTTTAATTCATCGTGGCTGCCTCATTCAATTTTTTTTTTTTTTTTTTTTTTGCATTACTAAATTTCTTTTGTTTCTGAAGAGGTCAACTACATAATTTATTTCATTAAGATTTTTCAATCCTTTACTATTTGATGTACTGTAAAGTATGCATAAAATTTTTTTTTTTTCTAATTTCATGTTTTTTTTTTTTAATAATATTTTTTTTTTTGTTTTAGGATCTATTTAGTTTGCTTGTTCAAAATGATTGTCAATGTTCTTTCAATGGTAATCATGAATGTTTAATATTAGAGAATAACTATCAAATACTTATTTGATAAAAAATAAAATAAAATTAGGTACCTCTAATCGTGTTAGTTTTTCGCTTGTCAAATCTTCATGATTGTTTCATTTGTTTCTCTTTTCAGCTGATTGTAGTTTTTATTTTCCGGGCCATTTCACCTTAACAAGGTCATTGGCTCGGATATTCTGGAAGAAAGGGACCACTGCAAGGAGGAAGGATCTATTCCGAACCATTTCACCTTAACAAGGTCATTGGCTCGGATATTCTGGAAGAAAGGAACACCGCAAGGAGGAAGGATCTATTCCGAGCCATTTCACCTTAACAAGGTCATTGGCTCGGATATTCTGGAAGAAAGGAACACCGCAAGGAGGAAGGATCTATTCCGAGCCATTTCACCTTAACAAGGTCATTGTTCTTGATATTCGGAAGAAAGGAACACCGCGAGGAGGAAGAATCTATTCCGAGCCATTTCACCTTAACAAGGTCATTGGCTCGGATATTCTGGAAGAAAGGAACACCACAAGGAGGATGGATCTATTCCGAGCCATTTCTCCTTAACAAGGTCATTGGCTCGGATGTTCCGGTGAAGGAGCCTTTTCATCTTAACAAGGTCATTGGTTCGGATGTTCTGGTGAAGTAGCATTCATTCCAATCAGTTGATTCGACGAGTAAGGAGAAGTTAAATGTAAGAGGGGAGAGCTCCTTAGGTGGCTAAATCCTACGGTCAACCCTCGGGAACCGAACCGACCTAATGGCCTCCTTTTCACATTTCCCGCTTCTTTTTTACCCTTTTTATTTGAATGGCTCCTAATGCAGGTGCTCTTTTTCTTCTTTCGTGTTTCGTGATCTTTCTTTCCGAATCCAAGGTGTCCGTGATCTTCCTACTTAAGTTTCATACACTCTCTCTTGTTGTTATGGTAAAGCACTTAATTTCAAATGCTCATTCACTTTCTTTCCTTGTTTCTAGAATTTCATGTTATATTTTCTTGTTGCAGCTAACTCCAAAGCGAACGCCCACGAACCGAAAAACTACTAAGGAGGTTCCTCTCATCACCGATCGGGAAAGGCTCCCTTTTATGGGTCTTCCGACGCTTTCGGGAGCAAGTGAAGAATTATGATCGTCTAACCTTTCCTCCTCCCGAAAAGCGTGCTTATTTCTATATGCTACGGCTTGCATAAGTTTAGACAAATTTTCCTGTTACTCGCTTCTCATTCCTCGATGTATATAAAAACAGAATACCCCTACAAATTCCCATTCATTTCATATCCGACTCATCCAATCGCCTTGGGTGGCAACATTGGACCGACGAGGTTCTCGCAAATTCGATTATGTGGATATACCAAGAGGGTCGACATTTTGCGTTGCATTCAATTATCGCAGGATCTTCGTGTCCGCAGGTGACCAAGATGCTCTTACCGCCTTGATTTCACGCCGTGTTCTTCCACACGTACATTTGTCACCGCTGGGGAGTTCACCCCAACTCTGAGGACGCTTATGCCATTTACCAAGAATCTTTTTTTTTTTTTTTTTATTTTACTTTTTTTTTTTTTTTTTTTATATATATATATATATATATATTTTTTTTTAGAGTATGAACTCATTCTAGATTATATCTTGTAGCCTTCCTCGTTGTTGCAGACGGCTTTCAGAAGATATCTAGCTTGTCTCTAGAGATGTTGAGTGTATCGCTTATTTAATGTAAGCTTCCAAGCGAGCTCCCAATTATATCTCGCGATTTCGTGGTGACATGCTCCTCCCAAACTTTGAGACTTCTAACCGCAAAGAATTCTCGGTTATCTTGGGTGCGCTTATTTCTTCGTGGATTACCGAATTTATTACACTTTTAAATAGTTCTGACTATAACACGTCTGTCCTCACTTTCTATGAAGAGCCTTGCCCTTTTCCTTTAGCTGCTTATTTGGCTATGTGGTTATCCCGCTTCATTTTTCCCGGGTTTCCTGTAGATGGTCCTTCGACTCGCATGTTTGGTTTAGCTTCCATGTTATCTCGAGGTGTAAATGTTCCTCTCGCCTCCTCTCTTCTTAGGAACAACATTGTATCGTCGTTTTGATCGAAACTATTCTCGCTATGAAGGAATCAGTTGGGAGGTATCCATTTTTCGTATTTTTATTAACTGTATTTCACACTGTAATTTTTTCTTATTAATCTTTTTGTTTCTTTATTCAGGTATAACGTAAATTGCTTCGCTCCCTGCTCCTTTCTTCAAATCTTTCTCTTGAGCATTTTTGAGATATTCTACTCTGCATTTTTCCTAAGAAGAAAAGCGATATTCGGATCCTTCTTCATTTCACAAGAACATTGTCCCTCGCATACAAATTCATTGGATTGATCACCGATCTAATTCAGATTTACGGCATTTTATCGACGATTCTTCATGCTTTTCTGTACTCGTCCATACACTATTATTTCGCATACGATGCGGTGCGTCATCGCCCCCACTTCTATAGGCATCACTTTCGCTCCTACTCGATATCAATGAATTGAGTGGTTCTTCGTTGTCTTGGTTCGTCTTCCTTCTAGTCATGGAGCTTCCTTACTTCGTCGAAGATAATGGTTTTGCATCAGGCTTTATTCTCCTCACAGGTCACGAAAGGCGGTTGGCTTTGACCAGAGCGTCCTTTTCGCCCACACTTGTCGAGACTTATGAGATCGCCTCTTCTCAACTTTGTCTCTACCTCTCCTCTTTTACGTGGGCATTTCCAAGGCCTCCAAATGCTCCTCATAAGTCCCTTCCTTTTGTTATACCGAATGATTCTCTTGATTGGGCGATATACTACCAAATGAGCGTAATTATCAAGCGGTGTCAATCTTAAAAGATGGGGGATGATACTTTGGTTTGTTCTCTACTAGTTTCTATTCCCGAACGCTCCAATGGGCCAGGTTGCTATGTTCTCCCAAGACCACTATCCGCTCGTAACGCTGGTCAACCAAGAGTCGGCTCATCGAGCGTGAGGCTCGATGCTTAAGTCTTCTCATCCCCGGTCGAGGCATTCATCCTCGAAGTGACCCAACTATTCTTCAGGCACATGTCCCTACTACCTCCAGGAGTCTTCCACCACGTGCTTCGTCTCATGCATCTCTATCACAGATACCTCCTTAAGTTCCTCCCCAAGGATCCTCTGGTGCCGAGGAAATGAGAATCACCCGTTCTAAAGCGAAGGCATCTACCACTACTGATTCTGGGGTGGATCCTCCTATTACTTCTATCGTGGTTCCTGTTAGTCGTCCCGTTATTAGGCTTCGCTTAAAGCCATCATCGAAACGTCCTCTCGATGATGCTTAGTTCTAGATATCTTAATGGTAGAGGGTCCCACCAAGAAGCAACGTAGAAATTTGGTAAATTTTTTTCCGACATTTCCATATATATATTTTTTTTATCCCTCATATAGTTGCTTTCGTGTTTCCTTATGTATTTATTTTCTTGATTTTCAGATTGCAGAGGTCAATGAAGAGGGATTATGATGTTCCTCTTGGGTTTATTTCTGTACTACACATGAGGTAGGCGCAATGGTTTCGCCATCGTGAGCCTTCTCAACCTATCCTTATTGGTGTCGAGTCGCCTTCTTCGATAATGATTGTGTTAGCCTTGATGCTAAAGACACTTTATCCGATGTAAGCCCAAGTCCCTGCTTGTGGGTGATACACCGATTTCTTCAATCCTTCCTATGACTTCTCCATATGATGGGCCTAAAGATGCTAATAAGGCTCCTACCTCCTCGAGGGGAATCCTTCGAGACTATTGTTGATGTCCATCCTCCCGTAAGAGTCTCACGAGTTAGTGATCGATCAGGAGGGCATTATTGATAGTACTTTGGGTGGATTAAATGACATTCCCATCTCCGTGGCATCTCCTGACTCCTTTTCCATTGGCTATATTGTGAGTATCTTTCTTTCATATTGTGAGTATCTTTTTTTTTTTTTTTTTTATAATATATTATGCTTTGACATCTTTTGTTTTCAGAGTGAGAAGATGAAAGATTTGCCTTTTGCCATGAGGCCCTCGGCTTTGTTTGATGTTCTCCATCCGGATGTCGCCCACTTCTCGCCTTATAAAGACCTTGGTTATCCTCCAGTGGCCAAGGCTTCGAGGAATCATCGACCATACAACCTCTTTCCGATCCTCCATCTCTTGTCTTGTCAAATTCTATGGTGACGTCTAAAGTGGCTTCTACCGAGCTTCCTTCAATCCAAGTGGGGATCTTATTCCGTGGAGGGGTTTTCGATATCATCTCCTAGTCGAGAAAATCTGAGCGCCTCTAGCTTTCGGCTTCCGCAGATATATGACCGATTGATTATTAAGATGCCTTTCCACCCAAACCTTCTTCCTGCACCAACTTGCAAGCCTTGTTCTTGGGTTGCACACTCTGCCTTTATATTCCTCATGAAATAGATGACTTGAAGAGGTTTAGTGATGACGTGAATGACCTCAAGTCGGGTGTTGACATGTCTCCTTTTCGTGTTAAATGGATCTTCTCAAATCAAGTTTTAATCTTGTTTCACTACGTTCGGAGGTTGCTGTACGTAAGTGTGAAGATGATTCCTTTTCAGTGCAGCTTTCTGAGCTTGATGAAGCCGCAAACAAACTGGAGATCCAGTCTCAAGATTTAGAGGACCAAACCGGATCTAAATGCTAAATATCGGGATGTGGAGTGCCAATGACGGACTTAAAGAATTACCCAACAAGTTAAGGAGTTGAAAGTTTCAAATCTTAAGGTTCGAGATGCGGCCATTGCTGACTTGGAAGCTTTAGCTATGCCTCCTCTTCAGTTTGATATGTCTTGGCCTTTAGATCATAACTTGTTGTAGTAATTTTTTCCGATTTCCCGTTTCAGAAACTCATTTACACATGTTTCATTTATCAAAATGTAGTTTCTTCAACCTTGTTGATTGCTTTTAATTTGAATGATTCCTTAAAATTCAATATTTATCATTGAATCTCAAGTTATTCAAATTAATATTACAAGACAACCACAAGTAGATATGAATTTTATCAAAAAACATGTATATATAGTTTTCACAAACCAAAACTTGACTTTATACTCTTTTTTTTTTTTTTTTTTTTTTTTTTTTTTTTAAGAAATTTAAAAATAATATTCAAGTATAAGTGAAAGTTTGTAAATTTATTGATAATAAAATTGCTTTTAACGAAAAGCATAACGCTTCATTAGTAAATTTTCTTAAGAAATTTAAAATAATATTCAAGTATAAGTGAAAGTTTGTAAATTTATTGATAATAAAATTGCTTTTAACGAAAAGCATAACGTTTCATTAGTAAATCTTGCTTTTGTCGAAGAAAGCATAACGATTGTCACTTTTAGAGGTAAAGTGTAACTTTCTTGCTTTTGTCGAATAAAACATAAAGTTTGTCACTTTTAAAGATAAAGTGTAACTTTTTAGGGGTTGAGGGCTTAAACTCAAAAAAGCCTCACCACTTTTGAAGTTGAAAGTGTAATCGCGAGGGTCATTAATCGTGTTCCTCGATCACTTTTGAAGTTTGAAAGTGTAACTTCAAAATGTGTGATTTAGTCAAAAGCCTCGATTACTTTTGAAGTTGAAAGTATAACTTTTTGTGATGCTCTTCTTCTCATGTGTAATATTTCTTTACCCACTTCAAGTTCAATGGGCCCGAGACAAAGATTCGATCCTACACGAGATATCTTGCAATACCCGCTTTTAGAGATCTCTCGCACCTATATGGGCCTTCCCATTTGGGGTAAAATTTGGTGGTCGGGGTCCCCTCACGACTTGAGTTGCTGCTTTGAGTACCAAGTCCCCCACCAAAATTGTAATGGTACTCATCAAGCGGTATTGTATTGTCGTCGCAGCCTTTCATGGTACTGCTTCAAGCTTTTCTTTAGCCTTATCTCGAAAGTCAACTAATGCCTGTGGTCATGCTTGGTTTTCTCTCCTCGACTGAGCTTCAAGTCTCATTCGAGCCAAGGTATTTCTATTTCAATGGCAAAATAAATTTTCTTCACCATAAACCAAAGATATGGGGTCTCGCTCAGTAGGCTTCCTTTTTGAAGTTCGATATGCCCATAACGCTTATTGGTAATTGTTCGCCCATGTCTTTGGATGATCGCTCAGGGTTTTTGATAAAATTTTTATCAAGGTTTTGTTTGTAGCCTCTCTTTCTTCTGTCATTTTTTTGGGTAATATGGTGATGACTTGTAATGTTTCACCTGTATCTTTCCATCGATTTTGACATCCCTATTGATGAAAGGAGTTCCATTATCCGATAAAATTATCTTCGGATTCCAAACCAAAAATGATGTGCTCCTTGATAAAATTGGCCACCGCTTGGTCCCGTGGCCTTCTTCATGGTATTGCCTCCACCCACTTTGTAGGTACGCGCTCTTGGCGCTTAAAATCCATATGTTACCCTTGGAATTAGGGTGAACAGACCTATAAGATCCATTCCCCATGTATGAAAGGGCCATGTGTGTCATGCCATGGTTCGCAGATCCACTACGGAGCATGGATCAAGTTTCCATGTATTTGACAAATGTGGCACTTTTTAACAAATTCTGAGACTATCTCCTCCATCTTTGGCGAGAGAAACCATGATCGATAAGTTGTTTGTACAACTTGCTCCCCCCTCGGTGTTCATCCTCAGGCATTTGGTAAACCAAATCTTTGGCTTCACCTAGTTCCGCATAATCGTAGGGCTTGCCATCAAATCCCTTCTAAACAATTCTCCATTCTGTAAAGAAGAAACGTTGTGACTTCCTCTTGATTATAATCGTCTTTTTCTTTTGGCCTTCGGAAGAGTCCCGCTTTGCAAGAACTCCACATAAGGGATTCGCCAATCCACTATATCTTCAATGAAGGCGATTCATCCTCCCTGTGGTATTCTTGGCATGAAACACATCAAGGCCAGAGGGCATCCGCTTCTTCTTCATTTCAAGCCAATAATACCCTCGACGTTGCAGCCTTCACGATACAAGCTTCATGTCCGCTTAATCCACGCTCTCGCCATATGCACCATTGCAAGACTCTATCTCTCTTCTTCCTCCTCCCTAAGCATCGTGTCAACACACCATCCGCTTTTTTGTGATACAAGACACCTTTGATGATGTTGTATTCAGAACTTTTACTTTAGGTATTGTTCCTCCTTTGTTTTCAATTGATTGGAGATGTCGACGCCAATCATCCATTATTTCTTTGGGGAACAAATTTAGCACCGTGGTTGGGAGGGTTCTCTTCATTACCTTTACATCCAAATTCTCACCTTGACATAGACTCGAGATGCTATCGCTGCTAAGTGCATCATCAGTTGTTTATTCTGTCCTTCGCACATATTCAATCACCACCTTCTTGAAAGCCTCCATCACCTTTTGTGCTACAAATTCGATATGGGCGCCAAGATAGGTTCCTTCACTCCAAATTGGCCTCTTATCTGTTGCACTATGAGGTTTGAATCTCCCTTTACTTTAAGATATTTGGCTCCCAATTCGTGAGTCGCCAACAATCCTAGTATGAAACGCCTCATATTCTCGCTTTCATTGTTTGTGCGGAAATCCAATTTGTATGACAAGGCCACTTCATTTCCTTCTTTAGTGGTCAACACCACTCCCGCTCCGCCTTTTACCTTCTCGCGGATGATCCATCAAAAGCCAAACTCCACCATTCTGGGTCCTCATTTTTCAACTCGATTGATTCTACTTCTTCACCCTAAGATCCTCGTAAGGGGTTCATATTCTCCATTTGGAAATCGAGCGGCAGGTCCTCCGCCAAGGCTTGACATCGGATCGCTTTCTTCTTGTTACACATTTGATGTCGTACTCAAAGAATCATCATCCATCCGGCGTGTCTTCCTACTAATGTCGGCTTTAGTTAATAGGTATCCGATTGATCGCTTTTTGTTGCAAGCTTTATTTCGTGTGCTAAAAAATAATGCCGCATTTTCTCACAAGAATGAATACCAATGCTAGACAATGCCTCTCCACTTGTGAATACCGGTTTCGGTCCTCGGATTATTCGCTAATGTAATAATATATGTGTTTCTCTTCTCCGTCCTCCTCCTCGCGTGATCAATCCACCTATGGACTTCTTGGTAGATGTGATGTACAACCGCAATCGGTATTCCTCTTTGTGGCACTACCATTGTTCAGGTCTTTGAAGCCAAAATTCTTTTCACCTTCTCAAACGCTTTGTTGTTGGTTTTGCCCTCATCCCCATTGTGCCTTTCCTTTTTAGCAATTTGCCAAAAGGTTCTGTGACTCTCGCTAATCGCCGGCATGAATCTTCTCATGTATGAAACTTTCCCCTGAAAGCTCTTCAATTGTTTCTGCGTTTTTTGGTGGGGGCATCTCTGTGATTGCTTTCGCCTTTGCTTGGGTCCACCTCTAAGCCTCTATCAGTGCACCAAGAAGCCCAAGAATTTTCCAAATTGTCATCCCAAAGGCGCACTTCTTCTGATTCATCCTCAACTTATACCTTCTAAGATCGCTCGAACACTTTCCTCGTGTCCTCCATACGAAGTTATCGCCTTCTTGGATTTCACTACTATGTCATCTACGTAGTCCTCCACTATATCATGAATCATGTCGTGAAATATGGCGTGCATTGCCCTTTGATAAGTTGCCCCCGCGTTCTTCAACCCGAATGGCATTACTACATAGTAGAAATTCCCAAACGGGGTACGAAAGGCTGTCAACTCTGCATCTTCTACGGACATCTTTATCTGATTGTAACCCACAAACCCATCCATGAATGACATCATCTCATGATTGGCCGTTGCATCTACCAAAGTGTCTATGTTGGGTAATGGGTACATGTCCTTTGGGCATGCCTTGTTCAAATCTCTGAAATCCACACATATTCGTAGCTGTCCATTTGACTTCTTTACCTAGACAATGTTTGGATAGCCATATTGATGTTGAATCGGCTTGATGAACCCTACTTCCAAAGAACTTCTTGATTTCTTCCTTTATTTGAGTTTCTACTTGGTGCATAGTTGCGAGGTGCTTTGCTTTCATCGCTTCATTCCTGGACTTATGTTTAGATTGTGCTCCACAAGATCCTTGTCAATTCCGCATCTCGTCGTAATTCCAAGCAAAGACATCCCTATATTCTCGTAATAATTGTACGAGCTTCTCCTTCTGTTTAACATCCAATTCCTTGTTGACATAAGTCGGTCTTGGCGCTCCTTCCTCTCATGCCAAATTAACTTCCTCTAATTCATTTTGTTGAGGTTTTGGCCTATCCTCGAAGCATTCTGGAGTTTGGTTCTACCTTCATTGTACTGCCTTCTTCTTCTTCATTATTGTTTGGAGTGGGGACACCTCCCGAGCCGTTGGGTTCACACACTTCCAAGGGCTCTTCCCTCAGATCGTCATAATCGAAACACCACTTTTCCGTCAAAGTTTAACAACCCTCTCCCATTTCGCCTTCTCCCTCCTCCTCGATTGCCAACCGCTTGACATTTATTATATTTCGCATCTTCGATTTCTGGCCTTTTCTTTTTCTCTTCTCTTCCTTCTTCCACTCGGCTTTTATTTTTAGAACATTCTCCACGCTCGAGGTCTTCCTTTTTCTTTTTTCTGCAGTACGCGAACTTATCTTCCTCGCACTTCCTCCCACCTTTAGTCTTAGGGAATCGGTCTTGTCATCTGTTCTCTCCTCTTCGGATACATCATCAAAGAAAGTTGTTTCAAATGATGTGTGCCTCCTCCGTCCAAAGGATTCCGAGTCATTGGTACCTTCACTTCTCTCCCTTTCAAATAGCTTTAAGGCATTGATGAAAGACCGAGGGTACCACCCCGTAGTCGTTTTGCCAAACCCTTCCCAGCAAGACATGATATGATGCATCCACCTCGGCAACATGGAACATTACAGGCCCTCGAATCTTCCCAACTTGCATGTCCACCTTAACGTGTCCTAGGGTTCTCGTGCTTTGATTGGCGAATCCGGTAATGTTCATTTGTTCCTTCACAATCTTCTTCTCCGACAGGCCTAATCGTTTGAACACGGTGTAGGGCATAATATTTACAGACGCTCCATTGTCAATAAATGCCCTCCGCACCTCAATGCCGCTTGATTATCGGCACATACAACTACTCATATGCGGGTATCTTATCTCTATCGCCTTTAGAGAAAGATATCTTATTTTCTTCTTCCTCCATCGCCTTCATAAATCCTTTGCTTATGGCCACGCAAGTCTCCTGCGTTTGGCAGCCCTTTGATAATTGCCCCTGGTTGCCTCAATCCTTGCTTCGCTTGCCAATCCTATCTGCTCAAAAAATTTACGAACTTGGCTCCGCTTCATCAATGCCGCCACCGCAGTCCTGATCACACTCCTCCTTTTCTTCCATCATCATCTCCACTTCGGGCCTTTGATTGTGAATAACAAAGGTTGTTGACGCTTCCTTCCCTTTGTGGTTTGGGCAAATGCTTGTCATGAACACTACTTTCTTTTCCAAGTTCAATCTCCCCATTTGCCGCCTTTTTCGTGGAATATCCTCCGCAGTTATAAATAATCCATCGCTGAGTGTCCCGCGTGATGGTGGAATACACGTAAGTCTGGTCTTCTTTATTTCTTCCGCCACACGCAAATCTAGGCCTTGTGGTTTCACCACCCCATGTTCAACCCATTGTTCATACAAACCCCAATGCTTTCTCCGCTGCATGTGATAGCCTCCGGATCGGCTTTCTTGCATATTTGTCTTCGTGCTTTCCTCGCTTCTTGCTTAAAATTTTTCTCGTGTTTCTCCTTTCTTTCTTTGTGGTTTTGACCGAGAGTCACCAAAGCCACGATTCTTTATCCCTTCTTCCCTTCCATGTAACCGCGATGGTTAGTGGGCAATGTCACGATTCCTCCCAAGTCTTGTGCAAGGATGAGAGGGTCGCGAAGGAATCACAAGCCTTGGTGATGAGGTGGGGCTTGAAAGAATCCAAGGCACCATTGTTGCAAATGCTGACTAAGTTCTTTTCTTCAATCGGTTCTCACAGACTTCGCGTGCTCGGCCCCGACTCTCGCAACATAATCGATGAACTCCTCATTCGGTTTCGCTTGAACCGCATAAGCTCCACAATGGTTACCTGCTTCGCACATAGAAAAATTTCTTGAAAAATTGTAATTTTAAGTCATCCCAATCATGGATCGAATTTCTCCAAATTGTAGTACCAACTAAAGGCACTCG
Source organism: Panax quinquefolius (assembly GCA_020205615.1). Lineage (NCBI taxonomy): Eukaryota > Viridiplantae > Streptophyta > Magnoliopsida > Apiales > Araliaceae > Panax > Panax quinquefolius. The sequence goes on along the minus strand of CM035162.1, from coordinate 5,341,803 downwards.
TCCGTCAAAGTCTTGTTGAATTCCCGCATCAACAAGTTGTGGTTGTTCACTTCATCATATCCGAGCCACTTGAGACATCGACTTTACAAACTCCGCAATATGTTCCCTAGCATTTCCTTTTTCCCCGCAGTATTTTGGAAATCATGGGGGTGCTCAATATACCCTATCGGGTAAGGTTGCCTCCGAATGTGTGCGGGGGTAAGGAGGAGTAAAGTCCAAACCCGAGGGTCGAGATGTCCGTCTCGCTGAAGTTGATTGATCACGCCAATCATATCATCCTTCGTCACATACGGGCTCAGAAGCGTGAACTCTCGGGGTGTTGTGATATACTTCCGACGCATCGGCGGGTGTGTATGGTAGAGAAATTGGTCGATGGACACTTGCATCATGAACAACCGGCACCGGTGGAAGTTCTTGCTCATTCACCGGACATTGCTTGGAATGGTTGGCATTTGCACTGTGAAAATGATGGAATAAGAAGTTGAGATGATGTTTGCACGAGGTCGGCTTGCTTCCATCCTAGGTTGTGGCACGCCACCACCGTTCTGGGCTTCCAAGTTGATTATTGGAACCAATTGATTTTCCGTTAATGGAGGTACAATGTGGTTCTCTTTGTTGTTGCTACCATTATTGTTGTCTTCCATACCGCTTGTTCCCCATGCAAACTTCCCGGGAACACGGCCTCGAAAGTAGGAATCAGATCAATCGATGGCGGAAATTCCCCATCTCCTCTTGCTTCCTTTCAGATTTCCAAAGATCATGGCCATCATCATTCCTTGCCCTTCTCGTCGTGCTTCCTTCAATGCTTTGAGCATCTCCATTGCACATCATTCGTTCGGGTCTCCACCGCATCCTCGCCTTTGCTTCTTCGCGTTGGTTTGTTGTTGATTGCCATATGTGGTGACGCCGAACTTCCTTCCGGCGTCTTTCAATAAGTGGATGGTCAAAATCCAGTGCTCATACTTTGAAAGCTTGAGTGGCTTGCCTTGGAACCGGATCCGGTGAGGTAATGCCTTTTTGTCAGGTGAAGCGGCTCTTCCTGTAGTTCTCCCACTTCGAAGTTGTGGGCATACCTTCACGAATTCTACACCTCCCAAAGCAGAGTCGCCAAAAGAAATGTGGGCAAGGAAATCGTACCTTCTAGGGTTAGGGTTTCGTGTTGGTGAGGAGGAGAGAAATCCACGAAAAGTACGGAATTGATTGATTGATCAAGAGGGAGAACGACAAAGTGGGCGATTACTCTAACGACGCTGGCGTAAACTCCCTAGAATCCGGAACCGTGTTAGGGTAACAGGGATTCCAAGAGCCTTCTTGAGTCCTTCAAGTTGAGAGAATGTCCAAACCCCTTTGGTGCTTTTAGGTGGAATCTCCAAGCCTTTAAGTCACCAAAAGGGTCCCTTTGATCTTCCAAGAGTCCAGTCTTCCGTCTCCCCAGAAGTCCCTTTCCAAATGGAGTGGAAGGGGTATTTATAGGGTTTTCTGGAAAGTAGTCATGTGCAAGGCACATGCCTTCAGGGAAATTCCAGAAATACCCTTTAGTCCTTCGAGTAATGCCCATATTGCCCTGTCCTTCTAGCCACCAATCCAATCCCTCAATCAATTCCCAAAACGAGCCGCCTCCACGAGTCTTCTGCCTCGGGACACGTGGAGGCTTTTCGCAGGTCTCGCACATTTATTTCCAAATTTTCTGTTTGTCATTTAATTCTTTAGGTCGTATGTGAACCCTAATTTATACCTTGGGCTCACAAACCCAAACGATGGAAATATCCCATGTGACCGGATTTAACCGAAAGGACCTAATGGAATAGTCAAATAACTGGGTCCAAATCATTTGGACCAACAGGACAAAAGTAACATAATCCAAGGGAGGAGCCCATTAAGTCTGGCCCAATAAAAGAAAGTATCATGGCCCAACATCGGTATATATTATAAACTCACGTATTACTTCCGTATTCTGAGTATTACGTTTAGCAATTCCAACAGAGAGAAAAACTGCCATAAGAGATCAGCTCCCAAGAACGGAGTGATTAACTTTAATTTGTTTACTTAATTTAGACCGTACGTGAAGGTGTTCTCATCTTAGGAAGATTGTAGTTCACAGTTGCGTTTGTGTACGAGGCGCAGAATTCGTGGGTAATTTTACGATATTCCGCATCAAAGAAGACATACACAACGAGAGGTATATACAGTACCGGCCCTGGGCTAAAGCCCAAGGTGCCCGGGCTTTAATCCCAAATATTTTTAGGGTCCCCTTAAATATTTTCTTCCTTTTATTACTTAAATAGAATACTTAAATATGAAAACAAATAATCAATTTGTAATATTCTACATATACTGATTATTGTAATATTCTACATATTTAAAGCATATAATTTGTACAAAACAATTTAATTATTATGTACCTGGGGGTTCATCATCAGATTCGGTTTTTTGGGTGTTTTTAATTGTTTGGGAGTAGTGTTAGACTCTTAATAAAGGAGGCCCTATTTGGTAATTTATTTTTTGACTTAGTGATAATGTGAATTGTGATATCTAAATGATGCTTTGGAAATATTGAAATAGTCGGTTATTATATTTGATATTCTTTCGTATTGATGCTCTTTTGTTCAGAAAAAGTTCTTCCTTTTTTTATGCCTGTCTTAATAGCAATTCGCAAAAAAGGCTCATTTTTTTGTTGTCCGCTTTAGACCCTTCAAAACTCAGGGCCGGCCCTGGGTATATATCTAATTTTTTATTCTGTTTTTAGGTGTAATTCGGATAAAGCATGTATGTGTATATATAATCCTTCAAATATATATATATACAGAAAAGCTCACAAACTGTTAGGTTTGTAATATTCTAGAACGCAATCAAATTGCATAAATTAAGCGGAAGCGAGTAAAAATCAGAGTTTTAAAAATTTACAAACCATAAACCCGGATCACCCTTTATGCACAATTATTAATTAAACGAAAAGATAAAGAATAAAATCATACCCTTGAAGATCGAGCTTCCTCAGGTACAAGTTCACCTCCAATCCTTTTCGCTTCAACTTGAATCCACCGGGTTTGGTTCCTTCCTTTGATCAACGTTAACCACCCATGTGTTTGGCCTCTGAGGTGATCCACCAAGGAAGAATAAGAATTCAAGAAGATGGTATTGGCTCAAACCCTAGTTTTTCCTATCTCTATGTAAAAAAGGCGTGCACTCTCCAACAAATTAGAATTATGTCGTTGTAAAAAAAGTCAACAACCCCCCACCCATAATAAGACTCTCTTATTTATGTATGTAAGCAACCCACCTTAACAATTAAGGAATTGGGATTTATTTAATTAATTAAATTCTTTTAATTAATTAAGCTCCCTAATCTTATTAGGATAATTAATTAAACTCTTTTAATTAATTTAACTTCCTAATCCAATTAGGAATAAATGAGAGTACTTATATTAAATTAATTCCTAAACTCTTTAGAAATTAAAATAATAATAATTGTAATAATATTAATAAGACTCCTCTTATTAATTTATATTTAATATTTCTAAAATATTAAATAATATATATTAAGCTATTTAATTTATTTTATCACCATAGATTAAATTAAATATACTTAACATATTATTACGATTATGCCATTAACTTCTTAAATAATTATTCTTCCTTTTATGGTGTGACCTTTAGGTTCTCCATATTAAACCTACGTGAATAAATCAATTAGAACAATTCTAATCTTATTTAAATAAATAAATTAATCAATTAATTTATTTAAATAAATAATATTTATTCTACAATGTGATAAGCCTCTCCTAATGATCAACGACTTTCCGTATAATAATATAGATTTCAACATTAATCATTAAAGAACCTTTGAGTAAATAGTTACCGTGACAATTCAATCCTTCCACCATACAATGTCCCAATTAAATATAAGATATGGAATTATCACAAGTCTTATTTTATTTAATTATATGTATTTCGATCCTTAAATGCACAACTCCAAATAATGCAAATTAGAAACTCCTTTCTAATTTCATTCTCGCCTTAACCAAGGACTACTTTGGGTTGTCATTTATCGAATCACATAGACATTTCTCTTCTTTTTGAAGTGGTAGATTCTTTATCGATCATACATTATCTCCATGTATAACTTATTATACCCAAGCATACCTTTGATATACCCTAAGGGTCTTAAGGAATAAGTCAAAGTATAACTCATCATACATAAGATACTATGATGATCTCAAGTCCAAGGATTACTTGTACTACTATCACTACAGAATTCCTATCGACAGCAAATAAAACTCCATTAGTATTCCTTAGCGAGCCAATGCTCAAATGAACTTATTCTCTAATAAGCACCTACATACTTACTTTTAGTGTCTCCACACAAATGATCATGAGATCAATCATCCTCATCCAACGAGCAAAACAACGATGTACCAATCTATCCTGGATTCACTAATCCCCAATTTAGTAATCCAATGATTGGGAACTATTTTAGTTTTAAGCTTTCTAAGAATTTAGATCTCATTAGAATGATCATCATCATTATTCTAAAAGCATTGCTTAAAACTATGGGTTTATCACATATTATAAAACAAAGATCATGTAGATAATTAAAAGCCTTTAATAAATTAATACTTTTTATTAATAAATGAATAAGATTGTTACAAAGTATATGCTTTATCATCAAACATGATTGATTTTGTGCATATACTACTTTCAATCTCCCACTTGCACTAAAGCCAATCGTCATGGTAACTCATACTCTTCTTCTGCTAAGTGACAATTATCCTGGCATTGGATAAGCTTTAGTTAATGGATATGTAATGTTGTTTATGAGAGTCCACTATCTCTATAGTGATTTCCCATCTTTCAATGATTCTTATAATCAAATGAAAGTGCCACAACACATGTTTAGATCCAAGATGAGGCTTAGAAACTATTCCTAGTTCTCAGAATGAACTTTTATCCAAACAATTAACTTGCATACTTCATTTATAGCTATATACTTTGTCTTTATCACTAAACCAAAGAACTCTTTCTTTGTTTGGAACATTTCCAATTCATCGCACCACTGCTCAAGGTAACCTTTTTACCTTAAAGTGGATTTTTCTCGTCGTCTTGATCCGTCTGAAAAACTTGAGTCTGCTAAGCCCTCTAGTTTTAATTTAAACTCACCATGAATATGATCACATCCTTAGTGCCTAAGTAAGCACTTTAAGATGTTTTTCACCGACTCATAGTGAACTTCTCCATAATACGACCGATCAACATCGTGTCTTGTACATTTCATCGCATTTACATGATTGTCACTCATGCGACCTCTCTTTTCGTGAGTCTCTGGGGACTATTAAGAGAGATTCACTCCATAGCTCATCAACATGAGACATCTCGAGTTTGCCATGCTAAACGACTTTAAAGATCAAATGAATATATCGCCTTTGGGTTAAGTCGAGCATCCTCTCAATCTATCTATATAGATTTTATCCCCAATTAAGATACTCTTCCCAAACCATTCATGGAGGAATGTTTAGACAACTTTATCATTATCGATTGTAGAGATTGGTATGTCATTCCTTATCCGTAGTATATCAACATATAAGATTAGGAATGTCACGATGCTCCCAATCGACCCTTTTTGTACACACTAGGTTCATTCTTATTTTTGATAAAATCAAACTCTTTTGATTTGTTTCATCAAAACGAATGTTCCATTTTGAGAATATTGCTTCAATCAATTTCTCCGAGTGTCTACAACTCTTAACTCATCGTATGTAACTAGATCATCATCTTCTATGATCGCACATCATCATCATCATCATCTATGATGAATCCATACCTCCTAGGTATCTTCTTGGTGACTATTCCGCATTTACGATCTTGGCCAGGTACAATAGGTTCATCTACGTGTTCCTCTTATTCGACTTATAGTGTTTTGTGGTTCTTCTCGAACTTTTCAAGATCTATTATCCTCCCACTAGCCCTTTCAATGATAAACACCTTTATCTTAGAAGGCGCGTGTTTCGTAATAAACACCTTTTGCTAAGTAGGATTATAGAACATATACCCTAAACTTACTTTAGGATGTCCCACAAATTGTAGACTTGTCAAATCTTGTCCCAAGCTTATCCTTTGAAACCTTTTCACATAAGTTGGACAACCCTTATCTTAACATACTTAAGATTAGGAATCTCCCCGTCCATAACTTTTATGGAGTCTTGGGGTAGGATTTTGAGGTTACCTTTTCCGTAGATATGTAGCCATTTCTAGGATATTATCCCGTAAGGATACTTTGGATGCTCGGTAAAATCATTATGGACCGCATCATGTCCATCAAGGTACGATTTTTCCTTTTAGATACATCAATCAATTATCAGATATCGAGAGGCGCCCATTGTGAGAAAACCATTTGAGATGATCTAAAACTTATCAGCACAAGTATTTATTCCTCGATCTAATCAAAGAATCTTAATACTTTGCCAATTTATTTCACTTCAATTTTTTTGAACCTTTCAAATAATTCACACTTGTATTTCAACAAATACATACATTCAACTCTTTGAATGATCATCTCCTTTTCTTATACTAATTTGTTCAATATGCAAAATTATTTTCATGTAAGTCAAGTATACAAAATTTATTAAGTAATATTCCATTCTATACAAAACATTATTATTATAAATAGAACAACAATTGTTCTTAATTATAATACCAAAATTTTTATCATCCAACAATAAAATAGAAATAATATTTTAACAAGAATCGGAATACAATAACAACTTATCGACTTAATAGATTTGCCCAGTAGTATTGCTAAACTATAAGTTTCTATGGCTAATGTGGCAACCTTTGCTTCATTTTTATACACATAGGATTACTTATATTTGTTTAGCTTTCTACTTCGCTTGGTCCCTTCATAAATCTATATTTATGATAACCAAAGTCAGATCCAATACCCAAGTAGAACCTCGACTTAAAGAAAAATTTATTTTAAATCATGAACAAATTTGTATTTATAACTCAAACTTCACTAAGCTTCTTTGGTTAGCCTCTCGCAAGATGCTTCTCGCAGCTTTTTTCCAAAGGTGTCCAGCTTATTGCGGTGGAAGCAAACTCCTTTGCTATCCGTGACGCTTTGTTCTTATTATCCTTTGTTTATGCCTTTCTATTTACCTTCTTTGAATCGCTCTTCTTTTTTCGTAAGATCCTTTGGCCCCTACCAAGAAGACATGGTCTTTCTTGGTTGAAAGTGACTCTCAACATTTTTCAACATGTTAAGCAAATCAAAAAGTCGATGTCTAGCTTGTTCATATGAAAATTTCACAACAATTGTGAAAGGAGTCCGGAGTGAGTGCAAGATCAAATCTTGCTCAACTCTCCATCCATGACAAAACCAAATGTCCTAATCGATCAATCAAATTGATTATGTAAAGAACTTTTATGTCATATTATAGTGCCATTGGCCATTCTAGATCGGAAGAGCTCCTTAGATATCTCGATATCTATCACCCCTACTTTCCTCACCATCAACTATTTGACGTGCGCAGGAGTATAAGAGAAGTATCCATAGTTTCAGTCGACGCAAGCTTTCATTATCATGGATACTAGCATGATGTATCGAGCCAATCACAGCATCATCTCGCCACTTTCTAAAAGTAGCAATCTCTTCCTCGTAGGCATTGTCTCGCAACCATCAGCAGGATAGGCGATTAAGACATAAGATAGCTTTTCACCATGAGAACTACTCTCAAATTCCTTAACCAATCCGCTTAATTTGGTCTAGTTAATTTAGCATCTAATATGCTTCGCAAAGGATAATAGTAATTTAGACATTGTAAAATTCGTAAAATGAATTTGTAATTAACAACATTTTAACATACATTCTTTTATTAATTACCAAAATAAATTAGGTCTTGTTTTAAATTGGTCTCCCACTATTTTCTTCAAACTATATTACCTCACTTATATAGTTCGGCAAAAATCTAATTAAAGATTTGCTAGTGAGAATAAGGATCCCATTTCAAATGTATATAGCCTTGTGGTGACACAACACAAACTATATATAAATAAATAGGTAGACAACTTTTGTCAATTACATCAACTATGCAACTCCTCAGATTTTGCCTCTTAGATTATTTTGATCAAGTGGTGGCACATCCGAATCAAAATTATCCAAGTTAAGTCCAACCTAGCACTCCATATATTCAAAAAGAAAATATCATCCTTGTGGTGACACAACAAAATAATATTGTTCAATTTTCTTTATAAGCATCAAATGTGATAAATTAACATCTTAAATACTTAATACTTGCCTTGTGGTGACACAACAAACTCATATTAAATATTTAATACTCTATTAATTTTATCATGCTAGAAGGCGATGTTCGATATTCTAAATATCTTTGAACGCTTAGACTTAATATAAAAATTGAGGGGTTTATTATTAATTGTCTCATCTTGTTTAGCAAGCAGCATTTATTATATATATATAAAAAATACGCGTTATATTAATAAACATGCAAGCATGTTTGCATAATATATAATATATATAGTATAAGCATGCATATATAGAATACTATATTCTACTTTTGATTGATTATGGACTTTATTCTAGTTTGGTTCACTAGAGCCACCAAGTGAACCAAAAGGTCAAACCCTAAAGGGTGCAAGAAATAATATTTAAATATAACTATTACATTTAAACCCTGCTCCATTACAAACGGGTCTTCAAGCGCCTCGCTTTTCGCTCCTTGATCTCCAATTTTTCAAAATTAATTCTAACTATTCCTATTACAAAACTATTTAAAATAAATAGAAACCTCGATCGTGAAATAAGGGAAGTACATAGAGGAGATAGAATTTACATTCGTAAAAATTAGAGAAGACGAGGTACGCAGACCCCATTTAATAAAACCCATACATTCACGCATCCAACTAAAATAAAATCCAATCACATCGGTCAATCATCCATAATCAATCCCATTTATTATCATACACATCATCATACGATCAATAAATAACATTCATCTTATGAATAATAAACATTTAATATATATATTGATATCATTTAATGGGCAAATTTAGTTAGTATAAAATCTATTTTTGAATCAAAATAAACTCCTTTATTTAAATCCAAATTTAAATTAAAATAAAACTATTTTATTTTAATTTATCCTATTTTGAATAAAATAAAATATTTTATTTTAATCAAAATCTTTAATCAAAATAAACTCCTTTATTTTAATTAATTATGGAATCCAATTCCATGTAAAAAAATTTTAATTAAAATAAACTCTTTTATTTTAATTAATTATGGAATCCAATTCCATGTAAAAAAAAATCTTTAATTAAAATAAACTCTTTTATTTTAATTAATTATGGAATCCAATTCCATATAAAAAAAAAATTATTAAAGGAATCACTTGATTATCTTTTCTTATTCACAAATAAACTCCTTTATTTTGAATAATATGAAATCTTATTTCATATTTAAATAAACTCTTTTATTTAAGGAAACACGGATTTTCTTTTCCTATTCACAAATAAACTCCTTTATTTTTGAATAATATGAAATCTTATTTCATATTTAAATAAACTCCTTTATTTAAGGAAACATGGATTCTCTTTCCTATTCACAAATAAACTCTTTTATTTTGAATAATATGAAATCTTATTTCATATCTAAACAAACTCCTTTATTTAAGAAAGATGGATTACAATTTCAACTCCAATTAGTTATCATGGAATCCAATTTCAACTCTAATTAGTTAACATGAAATTTAATTTTAAAATTAAAATAAACTCTTTTATTTTAATTATAAAATTATTAAGAATAATATATATATATATTATTATATATATATATATATATATAATAACCGTATATATATATGTCAAATATATATATTAGTTAACATGGTTTCCCATTTTATAAATTAATATATATATATATATATATATATAATTAATGATGATATATATATTATATTAACTATTCTCCTTCCTTTTAACAAATGAGCATACACTGCCGCATTTTCCAAATCCTTGAATTTTCATTCAATCATGGCCACGTGATCCTCGGAAGTTTTAAAAAAAAAAACGCGTGTATCCTCGTTAACATTTTCAAAAAAAAAATATTGCTTGCGTTTTTTTTTTTTTTATTATTAGGCATCACTTGGAATACTACTTGGAATATATCCCATCTAACGCAGACACTAATCAAATATAATTAATTAAATAATGTGATGGTCCACGTGATATCATGATTCACGTTTTTTTTTTTTATTAAATTTTATACAATAAAATTATGCCCAATTAAATTGTTCTAAACACATATCAATATAATATCAAATTAAAACAATTAATAATTTACATAAATGTTTGGCTCTGATGCCACTATTAGGTTTGTAATATTCTGTAACGCAATCAAATCAATTAAATTAAAGCGAAGCGCGAGAAAATCGAGTTTTAAAATTTACAAACCATAAACCCGGATCACCCTTTATACGCACAATTATTAATTAAACGAAAAGATAAAGAATAAAATCATACCCTTGAAGATCGAAACTTCCTCGTGTACAAGTTCACCTCCAATCCTTTTCGCTCAACTTGAATCCACCGGTTTGGTTCCTTCCTTTCGATCAACGTTAGCCACCCATGTGTTTGGCCTCAGAGGTGATCCACCAAGGAAGAATAAGAATTCAAGAAGATGGGTATTGGCTCAAACCCTAATTTTTCCTATCTCTATAGAAAAAGGGAGTACTCTCCAACAAATTGGAATTATGTCGTTGTAAAAGTCAACAACCCCCCCACCCATAATAAGACTCCTCTTATTTATAGATGTGGGCAACCCACCTTAACAATTAAGGAATTGGGATTTATTTAATTAATTAAATTCTTTTAATTAATTAAGCTCCCTAATCTTATTAGGGATAATTAATTAAACTCTTTTAATTAATTTAACTTCCTAATCCAATTAGGAATAAATGAGAGTACTTATATTAAATTAATTCCTAAACTCTTTTAGAAATTAAAATAATAATAATTGTAATAATATTAATAAGACTCTCTTATTAATTTATATTTAATATTTCTAAAATATTAAATAATATATATTAAGCTATTTAATTTATTTTATCACCATAGATTAAATTAAATATACTTAACATATTATTACGATTATGCCATTAACTTCTTAAATAATTATTCTTCCTTTTATGGTGTGACCCTTTAGGTTCTCCATATTAAACCAAATTGTGAATAAATCAATTAGAATAATTCTAATCTTATTTAAATAAATAAATTAATCAATTAATTTATTTAAATAAATAATATTTATTCTACAATAGGGATAAGCCTCCCTAACATCATCAACGACTTTCCGTATAATATAGATTTCAACATTAATCATTAAAGAACCTTTGAGTAAATAGTTACCGTGACAATTCAATCCTTCCACCATACAATGTCCCAATTAAATATAAGACATGTAATTATCACAAGTCTTATTTTATTTAATTATATGTATTTCGATCCTTAAATGCACAACTCCAAATAATGCAAATTAGAAACTCCTTTCTAATTTCATTCTCGCTTTGGCCAAGGACTCACGGGTTGTCATTTATCGAATCACATAGACATTTCTCTTTTTTATTAAAGTGGTAGATTCTTTATCGATCATACATTATCTCCACGTATAACTTATTATACCCAAGCATACCTTTGATATACCCTAAGGGTCTTAAGGAATAAGTCAAAGTATAACTCATCATACATAAGATACTATGATGATCTCAAGTCCAAGGATTACTTGTACTACTATCACTACAGAATTCCTATCGACATGCAAATAAAACTCCATTAGGTATTCCTTAATGAGCCACGCTCAAAGGAACTTATTCTCTAATAAGCACCTACATACTTGCTTTAGTGTGTCTCCACACAAATGATCACGAGATCAATCATCCTCATCCAACGAAAGCAAACAACGTATGTATTCAATCTATCCGGATTCACTAATCCCCAATTTAGTAATCCAATGATTGGGAACTATTTTAGTTTTAAGCTTTCTAAGAATTTAGATCTCATTAGAATGATCATCATCATTATTCTAAAAGTATTGCTTAAAACTATGGGTTTATCACATATTATAAAACAAAGATCACGTAGATAATTAAAAGCCTTTAATAAATTAATACTTTTTATTAATAAATGAATAAGATTGTTACAAAGTATATGCTTTATCATCAAACATGATTGGCTTGTGTGCATACTACTTTCACAAACGGACCAAATAAGCGAACTAATGACGAACTTAAAAAAAAGACACAGAAACAGAAAAGTACTATAAGTCAAAATGGGCCAGCCATAAAAAAAAACCCATACCAGATCCGATCTGTCTCTTTCTCTCAGAATCCACTTGTTTCATAAAAAGTTGGATTATCTAAGAGTAGTACACTCAAAAAGCTAAATAAGTACCTTACTTTAAATCAATATAATATCTTTCATGAATGAAATACAATTATACAAACAATAGACCATTTAATTCAAGAAAATAAAATTTAGTTATCACTTTTAAATCATCAAAAAACACTGTTACCACCACTAGTTACACGCCCTCAAATATTGTATTATCATTTCTCAAAGTAATTATAAGTCCACTATCAATGTGCTAATCAGCAAGCCTTTCAACAAATGTGTTGCACTTCCCATGAGTCATCGCCAAATCTTAGATACTAAACTTCAAGGCCACCTGGGTGGCAAGTACTAAATATATAAAAAATACACAAGTACTACAAGTACTAATTATAACACTATCTAACACAAGTACGAAAACAGTAGTAAACCAAAATAGTAGTAAACAAAAAAGTAGCAGCTAACATCCAAATTAGCAGAAACCAACAGTAGTAAGCATCTCTGAACCTGAACCTGAACCTGAAAATAAAATAAAATATATGTATATTAGATCTATAGATATGTAACTCATAATATTGAATAAAAGAAATGATCAAACCTTTGGAAGTATGACTATCATCCTCTGAACTTGAAAATGTTGTTGCACCTTCATTGTCGGGAGAATCTCTACATAAAGCCAAAATAACATTCGTCATTTAAAGATTGAGATAGAAAAAAATGTTTACTATTACTTGAATATTACTTACCGATGTGCAACCATTAGACAATTCCTTTTGTCATGTGATTGTCCAACTTTGCCACAATCATGACAACGTCTAGCGTTTGAGTTATTTGCCTTCCCTAATGCCCTTTCTTTCCCTCCTTTAAGTCTTTTGCCACATCCTTTTGCCCTCACTTGATTTGGTTCATTGTAAATATGGTCTTTAGTGCCACTCGCCTTCTCGAAAACTACACTTGCACCAGTTCCACATTGTGAACTTTTACCACTATCTCCAATAAGATTGATTGATTCAAGTGCACGAGCCAAAGCATCTTTATAAATATTAATTCCTTCTTGGCTTATGAGGGCTTTATCAATAACATCCGAAGAACATTGAATTAATTCACTTCGTTTGATTAGATATTCTTTGTCACTATTTATCATTATGCCACTTTCATTATCGACCACTATATTGGAGTTTGCCTTCTTAGTCCACCTTTTCAAGATATATTGTTGTGGTAATTCTTCAAAATCATGCATTTTGAGCAAGTAACCAAGCACATGTCTACATGGTATCCCCATACTCTCAAACTTGTGGCAACTACATGAAGCAAAACTCAATTCTTTGTCATAAATAAGTTCTCGCACTTTACGTGTGAACACTTTTTTCCTATTAATTTAAAACACGCATTGATTGTCATTCTCCTTGATAAGCTCAAAACGGTAATTCAAGCATTCCCGTATCTCGTCTTCAAATTTATAAAACATTTCCCGAGTATAAATATCAACCATTTGGAATAAAAAGTCATGATTCATCTTCACTTTAGGTTTCTCAATCAAATCTTTGTGATCGGCCAACAACTCTTCTTGACGTTGGCGTACTAGTCCTCTACTAATTAAATTGAATCATGAAATCAACTAATGAATTATTCTTAGATACATATCTTTTGAAAAATGAGTGAGAACTTTCCGCTCGTTGGCTACTGGACATATTTGCCGAGAAAACATGATTACAATAAGCAGGCACCCATTTTGAACGAATTTCATACAATGTTTGTAACCATTTGTTGTCATGTAACTCACTCCTCCCAACAAGATCCGTCCATGTCAAATCAAACTCCTCTTTAGACTCTGAGTTCCAAATACAATCGGCAAATTCATTATAGTGAGCATTATACTTCACCGAGTCTAACTTTTCAGAAAATTTAGTCAATATGTGCCAACTAAAGTATCTATGAAAAGTATCTGGTAGAGTTTCTAAAATTGCTTTGGACATCGCGGGATCTTGATCAGTAATTATCATTTTAGGGGCATCACCTGGCATAGCCTGTAGAAATTGGTTGAATAGCCAAACAAATGAATCCGAGGTCTCGTCACTTAAGAATGCACAAGCAAAAATTATGGTTTGACCATGTTTGTTAACTCCCATCAGTGGTGCAAAAATCAGCCCATAGCGATTGGTGTTATATGTCGTATCGAATACAACTACATCACCATAAAAACTATATGCCCTTCTACAGGTGTATCGATCGTTAAAAAAACGTGTTATCCTCTGTTCATTATCGACCTTAATTTCATAAGTGAATGATGGATTCTTACCTTTTCTAATTTGTAAAACTCACTCAACATTTCTCCGTCATGCCCCTTCAACTCATTACGTCTATCCCTTTCATAATTATATAAATCTTTTGTGTACACCCAACGTTTTCAAACCCTCCAGCCTGTACTCCAAGGAAATTGAATTTTTGATATGAGGGTATATTTATCATGGAAAGTTGTTGAGTTAAACACTTTTGCGCACTCGAAACACTTCGGTGAGATCTTAATAAATGCTTTTTTGATGGAGTTGCCAAAGGGTGACTATGACCCTCAATAAATTTGGTAACTACATATGCCCCAGAATTTATTTTCAACACAGCTACATTTGTTTTACAACTCTCTTTTATCGATCCCCGACGTCTTTTAGTTTCAACATCCGCAATTGCTATTCCCTTACCTTGTTTAAAACAAACATACTCTTTCCTTTTCACTTCATGACTTCCTTCGATTTTCTTAGTAGCCCAACTTCGAATACTAAATCCCGCCTCTTTAGCATATGCATTCTAGAAATCCTTAACTTCATCTATTGTTTGGAATTCTTTTCCAACACTAGGTTTGAGATGGTCAGCTTCTTGCGGATTATAAATAACATTTTCCCTACTTTCATCACTTCCAACTTCTTCATCCTCAAAATTAGCATCCATCTCTACAGTTTAAAAAAAAACAACATTGATTCTTATAATCATAAAACCAATCAACAATAGAAAGGTAGAAAACAGAGTATTGAGGGCAAATATACACATGTTGCAAATATACATTTCTCAGTTAGCCATTCCATGAGGCTATATTAAGCATTTAAAGTTTATAAAATAGAAAGGTAGAAAACAGAGTATTGATTTAAAAAACAGAGGTTCATCAGTCTGATTTTTACCTATAAGCCTGAACATCACTTTGGATTAATTCTGAACATAACTTTGGATTTAAAATTTGAAGAAATAATAACAAGTATCTACAAACTTCTTCAAAATTCTAACAAAATCAAAACACCCAATTCGAAATTACACAATTACAATCCTCCAAAATCCAATCATTTTTTTTACGATAGAAACAAAAATTACAAAATTATTATAATAATGGAGCTTTACCTTCGTAGGGAGAGATTTGGCTCGTTAGAAATCGCCAATCCGTGTCGATTTGGTCGGAGTTTGCCCTTCTGTTCTTCCGTGCTTCTACGTAGTGAGAGAGAGAGAGAGAGAAACGTTGCTGAGAGAGAGACGGATCGGATCTGGTATGGATTTTTTTTTATGGCTGGCCCATTTTGACTTATAGTACTTTCCTGCTTCCGTGTCTATTTTTTAAGTTCATTAGTTAGTTATTTTTCTGTTTGAGCTTTTAGTATATATATATATATATATATATATATATATATATATATATATATATATATAATCCAGTTTGTATATGACTTATATGCAGTTAATCTGCACTTTCTGAAGCGTTTAATGGATATTTAGTATAGATCACTCGTGTGTGTTTATTTGGTGCCTGACAGCAGAGATTATTGTTTTACAGTACGGTAGCAAAGGAATTTGTTTGTCATTTATAAAATAAACTTGCTACAGTACTAGGAGAAAATAGTACATATTTTGTTATTTCATAATACCCATTTTTTTGCATAATTATATCTTGCAACGGTCATTAATATATGATTTATTTCTTAGATGAAAGAACACGTAGTATATATATATATATATATATATATATATATATATATAGAGATAATATGGCTCATGCATATACGCCATTAAGACACTATATAACTAGCAATTAGAGTATATATATGTAGTACTTTGGTACAGCTGAAATTAATTAAGATACACTTTGAATACTTGTTTTGTTAATGTCCCCAAAAAAATGACCAAAGTTGTCTAGTTTAACAGTCCTCGAGTCTTTGTATTAGTAGTAAACTCACATATATACATAACCATTTCTCGAGTAAAAGAAGAAACCATATAAATTATCAAACTCAAGTACTAATTTAGGCTAAGAAAGTAAACAATTAAGATTAAAGAAAATAAAGATGTAGCAAGCAAAAATAGTTGGAAGTATAAGCATATAATTTATCAAACACAACTGAACCAGATGGAGGAGGGGGTGAGGAACCCATGTTGGAGAAGGGGAGCACGTGCAAAGGGTTGATGGCAAAGAAAGCCGACAAGGTTTGCACGTGCCCTGCTTCTCCAACAAGGAGTTGCTAACCCATGCATTGGAAAATGAGCCACAAAATTTATCAGTTTGAGGCCTTTTATATATTTTTGGGACAGTAGTAATTCAGCTGATCAGGGTTGAGATAGACAAGAAGATGGGATGAATGAGGTGTTGTATTTATAGGCGTGCATGGGAGAGAGTGAGTTCATACTAATTGTTAGGAGTCCAAAGTAATAAATAGTGGCATAAAAATCTTTGCATCTGTATATGCCATGATTATCCTTGTGCGTGGGCTTGAGTGAGTACAAGTCCATATGAGGAGAGAGAGAGAGAGAGAGAGAGAGAGGCAGATGGGAGACCAAACTGGGCGGGCTTTTGTTGGATCTTATCCTCTCAAAAGTTTCTTTGCTCCTTTCGTGATTCGATGCATGGTAAAGAAAATTACGAGTCCAAATCTTCTATATATCTCATCCTCTCTTTTTTTGCCTCTTAGAAACTCGCACTTATTATTTACTATTTATTTTTTAAGAAAAAGATAACTTACTAATGAATTAGTCAGTTTAGCAGTGGAGTATACCTCCCTCGTCACATATGCTATAGCTATAGCCTATACAAATTTAATTATATGCATGCATGTTAGGATCAAAGTTAGCATGCATATATATATATATATTATACATCTGGTAGCTAGCTTTGAATTTTGATCACAAGATGGTGCATGGTGGTGGCCTGGGTGGGGCCGTACGTACGTAGAAGAGTTGCAGATTAATTAAAGGGTGTCTGCCTGAGAATAACGTAAGGAGTGTTTTTTTCTTATGCCTTTGCGTGTTGTTGCCAGCAAGTTTCATTTACTACTCCACTCCAGTCTATGATAATATTAATATATAGGGATAAATCAGTTTTTATTCATCAGACTTCTGAGTTTATCATATTGTATTCTTGAAATTTTTTTTTTCTGATCGAATAACTGTGACTTTTCAAAAACTTATAAAATGGTTCTTCAGTTAGATTTTCCGTCCAAAAATCTGGACGGAATCTTTGATGTCTGAAGTTGACTCCATTTTTTTTTTGACGTGGCCAAGTTATTTTTCTTGATGTGGAGGTTAAAAATTTTCTTAAAAAAATGTTACTCACAAGTCTGAACTCTGAACATCTTCAAATTAAAACCTTATATTCCAATAAAAACTATTGTACCAACTATCTACCATGCTTAAATTTACATAATACTAATATTTAAACTAAGTAGCATCGCTTTAGGAATTGTAATAATAATAATAATTGTAATAACTGTAATAATAAAATTATTATTTTAATAATACAAATGACCAAAAAGGATAATACAACGTAGTATTTCAATAATAATAATAATAATAATAATAATAATAAGGCTTAAATATGATTTACTATCCTAAACTACACAATTTTTTGTAATAAAAAAAAAGCGCAATTTTTTTAATAATAAAAAAAAAAAAGAAAAGTTTTTTTAATAAAGTTTTTTGTAATAACTAATTTTTCATTTATTTAATTAATTAGTTTTTTAACGCTTTTTAATGTTAAAAAACGTTAAATAAATGAAAATTTAGTTAACGTTAATTAATTAGTTTTTAACGTTTTTAATGTTAAAAACGTTAATTAATGTTAACTAATTTTTAAGAATTAGTTAACATTTTTAAGAAATTAATTAAATATTTCTTAAACTGAACTAATTAGTTTAAGAAATTTTTTAAACTGAACTAATTTTTAAAAAACGTTAACTAATTTTTTTTTTAAACTGAACTAATTTTTAAAAAGAAATTATGTTAAAATTTTTATGTTTTTAAAATTTTATTTTTTTAAAAAGTCTGTTTTTATTGTGAAATTATTATTATTATTTTGTAATAATAATTTAAAATAATAAAAACATAATAATAAAATTTTTAATTTTAAAAAAGCGTTAATTTTTAAAAAAGCGCTACTTTTTTATAAAAACAGATTTTTTAATTTTTAAAAAATGATAATTTTTTAAACTGAACTAATTTTTTTTTTAAAACTGAACTAATTTTTTAAAAAACGTTAACTAAACGTTATTTAATAATAATAAATAAAATACTACTACTAATAATAATAAAATACTACTAATAATAATAATTTTAAAATTTAAATTTTTTTAAAAAATTATATAAATTATAAAAATATTTTTATATGAATAATTATAAATAATAAAGTATTATTATAAATAAATAAAATTATAAAGTATTTATTTTTCGTATTCAATTATTATTATTGTATGTGAAAACTGAAAATGGAAAGAATGATAGATATGGGTCAAGGGTCAAAGGTCAAAGAAAGTCATACATCAAAGAAAAACTAACCCATTTATGCTTAATCGATTCCGTCTGCTTTTTGAATGGAAAAATCTAACAGAGTGACCATTTTGTAAGTTTTTGAAAGTACATTATTCGATTGAATCGTTAACGCCAAGATCTTTCTCCACGTCCCCAATCACCAAGACGCCGTCCAATATCCCCGCATATTCAACAAGTCAACACTAAAAGCGCGTGGCTACCGACCGTCGAGGGATAAATTTCCGCGAGAGTCAAGACAAAGCATCACAAGGTCAACAATGGAGAGAAAAATTATCTAATGCCCGAGAGAGATAGAATAAGAATCCTAAAGAAATGTGTTATTTACCCTCTTATGTGATCTTAGCCCCACGATACTCCACTTCCTTGCCATCGTGCCATCCACCATCTCCTCGACACCTTTTTCCCCACTTCCTGGGCCATTTCAAATTAAAGTAAATAGTCTACTTTCACACCGCTACCACTGCTTTGCCACCACGGCCATCCGAGTCCCATCCTCATTAATGCCACGCAAAGAAAGTGGCGCATACAATAGTCACCGTCATTTGGCATAATGATTACCGGGTCAAAGTCAGGTTAAGTGACAATTTGTATAATGGGCCAATTTAATGACTAAACCCAAATAATGGAAATGACCCAGTGGCCGGATCCAACCAGACCTAGCATAACATGATCCAAGGAGAGAGCCCAATAAGTTCTACCAATAAGGAAAAGGATTACGGCTAACATTACCCCCTGTCTTATATTAAACAGGTGTTTAATGAAAGACTATAAACAATATAGGCCCAGGGGCGTAATAAACTATGATAAGTCATAAGAGATCCAAAGTGAAACTCGCCAAAGCCCATCAAAATCGAATTCCAAATTGTTATCAGTAGGTGGGAAGCCCAATAGACGCAAGCCCACATAGGTGAAGATATTTAGGTCTAAAACTAGACGAAACCTCTTCCCATTCATCATCATTGCGTTGAATTAAATGTGCACCCTTTAATTACCGTGGGTAATCATTAGTATAAAAGGTAAACTTTACCAATTCTGATGATTTTACCTGCTAATTCGAAATTTGAACCTTAGAGCTTTCTTCTTCTCTGCAAACTTCTTTGTCTACTTCACAAAATCTTAACAATGGTGACCAAACCCCGGCCAAAACTCTCCCTTCAGCAACTCCTATCAAGATCGCTTTCTCCCAACCCAAACCCTAACCAAGAGGGTTCGAGTTCCAACCCCAATCAACAACCATGGGGAAACCCTTCCGACCTCCTCTCGCCTCGATTTCTTCAAGGATGGGGAACAATTCCTCATGCCAACATCCCGGTCCTCGACACGAAATCGAGATATATGCATGCCTGTGGACTCGTTATCGATTCCCGACATATGCGCTGATAAGGGCCCTGCTCTCAAAGAAGCGATGTACCAAATGACCGGACGGTTGGGTCGCCATGCCTATCACTTTCCTGGAAAAGGGGGTTCGTCTACCTCTCTATGTCTTCATTATTACCCTCCTAGGGTTCATAGGAGTGGGCTTCACCCGCCCGATTAATTATGCCCAACTCCTACATCCACATCCCGACATTTATCGCTTACGCCATGAACTAGGGATTGCTCCCTCTCGTCGATATCTTCTTCACCCTCTTTTTCACTTGGTAGGTCTCGAGAACGAGGCTTCAAAATGTTAAGCAAACAATCTCCTCAACCCAACACTGTGTTCGAGAGGAGACCCCGATGGATACTCCTTCCAAAGAATGAAGTGGTTGGCATGAGAAGTGGTTTTTCATCACGGACTCGAGATCTCTTCTCTCCAGACCGACTACCTCGACCGGGTCTCTCACGACTTTGGAGACATATCCAAAGGATCGGTGAGGAGATGGCGGACTTCTTGAGGAAGATTCCTCCAAAAGAATGGAGTTTCACACTTCGACCAAACAAGCTTCGGTTATACAACCACAAATGTAAGTTTTGAATAACTTTGTAACATAATTTCGAGCTATATAAGTGATACAAGTTCGATACATGGTTTTTTTGTTGTCTCTGATCAAACCGACTTCGGAGGTGAGAGACCTGGAAAATTTTTTGGCAGGGATGAATGCAGATGCAAGTGAAGAGCATCCGGCCGAAGAATCTTCCCAGGTTAACCCGCCTACCACCGATCCACCAACTTCTTCCCTTCAAACTGACGAACCTCAAACTGACGAACCCAACATACCCGAAGAAAACCTCAGACCTCGCCGAAGAAAAAGATCCGCCAAACGATCCAAATCCACCCAACCAGAAACAAACCCCCAAAGTGACCCTGAAACACTTCCCGATGCAACCCCCCAAACAACCTTCTCAACCGACCCAATCCTCCAACCTTTGAACCTACCCCGGTGAGGAGGAGCCTACTTGATATTTCTCTGCACGATCGGGCTAAGGTCCTTCGTGTAAAGAAAATAAGAACCAAGATAACCCCCCTGACTACCGAAGAGCTCCGAGTTCCCACCTCTTCGGCTGTCACTCCTCCGACCACATCCACAGAAATCCATGTGCCTGACGATGAACCAACCGGGTCTGTCCTCACTCCATCCCGAAAAAGAAAACACCTATCGATAAATGCACCGGTTCATCTTCTCGCACCTTCGCCAACTCCCGAACGCATTCTCGCCTGATCCCTCTCCCGAAACCATACACGCAGACCCCTCACCAATTCGCGATGAACCTCCGCCTTCTCCTCCAAGACAACCAACTATCGAAGTCGATCGGGACGCCATAGCCTCCCCAACAATGTGGCCCCGACTCAATGCCCATTTTCCCTTTCAACTGTTCAACACCTTTGTTCGTGAAACCGACGATCATCGGTTCGGGAACAGTTCGAATGGGGATCTACTCAGCGAAGGCATGAGCTACTTGGCGAAGGTAAACGAGTATCTTCTTTATTTCTGAATTTATCTTCATAATTATATATCTGAAAACTGATCAAATAATATTGGAAACACTTAGGCCAATGCGGTGTTCGGACGTCTTCGTCCAAGGTTTCTCGAAGCCGAATCTGAGGAAGAGACCTTGAGGAAGGAGAATGCCTTGCTGAAGTCTACTTTGGCTAAGGAGAAGACTCAACGTGAATGCCTTCTTCATACAAATGAGGATCTTCAAAAAGAGTTAGCCCAAGCCAAGGGAGATGTGAAGGCCTCCAAGGAAGAACTAAAGTCAACCAAAGCACAGCACGAGGAGATCGTCAAAATGAATGTTGACTTGGTTCAGAGGAGCGAAATAAGGATGGAGAAGATCGAGGAATTAAAAGCTGATGCTAAGATCTTGACCAAGACCATCCATAAGTTGGAGGCAAAGAGAGACTGGCCACACATGAATAAGCTACTCAAACTCAAAGAGGAAATCTGAGAACTCAAGGCTCTTCGGGACCTTGGACCTCCTTTAACCGACAACCTTCGCAAACAAATATGTGAAGAGTATCAGAACTCGGACGAAATCAACGG
This sequence comes from Panax quinquefolius, assembly GCA_020205615.1. Taxonomy (NCBI): domain Eukaryota; kingdom Viridiplantae; phylum Streptophyta; class Magnoliopsida; order Apiales; family Araliaceae; genus Panax; species Panax quinquefolius. Next base: position 5,319,151 of record CM035162.1, on the reverse strand, counting down.
GGAAATAATGAAGATATATTCCGAGAGTTACGAGCTTTCACAAAGTCGTGGCAAGGAGAGAAGTCGTCTCGCAGCTGAACTTGGACCCATCCTTACTCGATTCTTCAGACGACGAAGACGGTGCCTGAAGCTGATGTTCCTGCTTATGTCTTTTCTGTCTTTAATTTATAGTATTGATAAAAATTATCCAATGTCGTAATTAGATTAAATATTAATGAAAATGGCTTCATTCCTTATGACTTGATCTAGATATTTATTCTCCGCCAATACTCCAATATTTATTTAAGTGAAAAGATGCACAAACTCCTTCATGGGAATTTGAACCCGAATCATTAAGTAACAACTAAACATGTCATATAACGAGATAAGATGAAGTTTAAGAATGAGGCTTCCTTAACTCAACACTTAGAAAAAATTTAGGTAATAAAGTAAAGGGATACTTATTAGTTACCGAAGTGTGAGATGAGTCGCTTCATTAGGAATTTGTTTACCCCGAAGGCCTAAAAACCAAAAGATGACATTTGCCTACCACGAAGGGCTCCCGACAAAGTTCAAAGGATGACACTTGTCTACCCCGAGGGGGCTCGAAGGTCTAAGTGTCGACAATTGCACGCCACATGTAGGGCGACAACGTCTTAAAGATGACACTTGCCTACCACGAAGGGCCCGACAAGGTCTAAGTGACCACCGCCGAAAAGGTCGCCATCGAATGGCCAAATGAGTCCACCCGAACCTCCTAACACCAATGACGCTTGCCTACCACGAAAGGGCCCCGACAAACTCATAAGGACCACCGCCAAAAGGTCGCCATCGAATGGCCCGCTATGGCCGAGTCCACCGAACCTACTAACATCAATGACGTTTTTCACCACGAAGGTCCCGACAAACTCATAAGGACCACTCAAGAAAAAGGTCGCCATCGAATGGCCAATGAGTCCACCGAACCTCCTAACTTCATTGATCCGATCAAGAATGAAGACAAGATTTGTTCGAGAAAAAGGGAACTTTTATTGATGATGACATAAATATTTACAGACTTCCAGGTGTCGACATCATTTCTCTTGAAAGTACTTCCTAAGCCTCGCCAAATAAAGCTGCAGTATTCTTAATTACTGACCCATCTAATGTTTTCAATCGATAAGTTCCCGGCTTCGGCACTTCAGTGATTTCATACGGTCCTTCCCTGTTTGGCATCAGCTTTCCCAGATTCTGAGGTGTAGATGCTTCTTTTTCCGGTGACTCCTTCCTCCTCTGAGTAGACCGGTTTCTTACAATAGAGCCTTCAACTCTAGAAGGGCTTCTTCGATGATGAGTGTCCACGGTGGTGGTGTACCTCGATGAACTTCCTGAGTACGATCTCTAGATATGCTTCGCTTTGAACCCGAGCACTAAGGCGAGAATGTGCAACAACAAGGGCCTTCTTTTTGTGGTTTCAGAGTACGATCTCGGATCGACCTCTTCGTTCTCTTCGACCTTGCTCCTTAAAAATCGACAGGTGATGTACCTCCTCGATCTTTGAGGAGTAGGGCTTCGGATCTTCTTCTTTCTCGATTTCGGTCTCGAGACTCTCGTCCGAATGAATGTGTTCTTTTCCACTTTGTCCTTTTCTTGGACCGGTTATAACCGAGCTCTTCATCTCTCAACTCACATCCCGCCATCTGCTCCTATATCCCGTCGTTGCTTCACGAGTACTTCCATAGCTCTATCCGCCTCATCCGCCATCTTAGCCACCGTGAAGCTTTTTCATTCGGTCCTCTCAGATATCGAGTTCTGCGAAGTGCCTTCTACTCGCTTCCGACCGTGGCGGCCGACACTTTATCGGTCGGGAAGACTAACCTACGCTTAGCCTTGCCCATTGCCTTCGAATCGAAAATCTTGAGGATCGTTTGACGTTGTCTTAGCATGAACACTTATCACGGTCCCAAACGATCTTTGCGATGCATTACACTCGTGGTGTCGATTCACTGGCAGCCCTCGGCTGCCCTTCAGGTGTAGGTGTTCTACTCTTCACCATGAATATTGACGTAGAACAAACACGCGATCGTGATTGAAAAATACCGTGACACTAGAACTCACCTCCTTCTAATGCTTGATGTTAACGCGCCAAGATCTTTCTCCACGTCCCAATCAAGGAGACGCGTCCAATATCCCGCATACCAACAAGTCAACACCAAAGCTCGCGGCTACCGACCGTCGAGGGATAGCTCCCGCGAGAGTCGAGACAAAGCGATCACAAGGTCAACAATGGAGAGAAAAATATTATCTAATGCCCGAGAGAGATAGAATAAGAATCCTAAAGAAATGTGTGTGTTATTTACCCTCTTATGTGATCTTAGCCCCACGATACTCCACTCCCGGCCACTCATGTGCCATCCACCATCTCCCCGACACCTTTTCCCCACTTCTCCTATCATTTCAAATTAAAGTAAATACCACTTTCATACCGCTACTGCTCGCTTGCCACCACGGCATTATCTCGAGTCCCATCCTCATTAATGCCACGCAAAGAAAGTGGCGTATACAATAGTCAACTGTCATTTGGCATAATGATTACTGGTCAAAGTTGAGTTAAGTGACAATTTGTATAATGGGCCAATTTAATGACTAAACCCAAATAATGGAAATGACCCAAGTGACCGGATCCAACCAGACCTAAAGATAACATGATCCAAGGAGGAGCCCAATAAGTTCTACCTAATAAGGAAAAGGATTATGACCTAACAAGAATAAAAAAAAGTTTCTAGAATCCTACAATGAAAACCGGACCCAAAGATGCTGACCAAAAACTGATTTATCCCTTAATATATATGAATTGGCTGATCGAGTGAGTCGTCTATGCATTTTAATTTGAGAGAAAAGGAGAGCAATTTAATTAAAGTACGCAGAGGAGGATTAATTAGCTAGCTAGCTCTCTCTTTCTCTCTTCTCTTTTCTTTTCTAGGTAGATATGATTCCCCTATATATATATATATATATATATAGAGAGAGAGAGAGAGAGGATCAGGTAAGTACTCTCTTACGATACTAAAATGCGGACTCTTTTTTTTTAAAACTACTAAAAAAAATGTTTAATATTTTATGGAATTGAAATTTTTTCATAATACAGTGTTTTGAGTGTGATTTGGATACATATAACAAAACATGTATGTACAGTATGTATCCAAATCACGCCCAAAGCATTGTATTATGAAAAAATTTCAGTTCCATAAAATATTAAACTTTTTTTTTAATTGTTTTAACAAAAAAAAAGAAAAAAAAATCCATATTTTAGTATCGTAAGGAAGTCTTATCCGGACTCTATATATATAAAACCAATCGACTAATTAAAATTATTACCATTTACAAGAAATAAAATGCAAGAATTCAGTCTTGTGGAATAAAAAAGAAAATAGTATTAACTAAAAACTATTACTTACTATTTAAAATATATGTTACTCGTAAAACTTTAATAAATCATATGATCAATTAAGTTTTTTTAAGATTTTATAAATAAATTTTAAGAAATTAAAATGTATTTCATATATATGTATGTTTTGGGACGGAGGGAGGTAATAGGTAGATTGTGGATGTGACCAAATCTAGATCCATAAATATTGGCGTGTGAAGGTTATATGTGTATGTATAGCCATAGTAAATGCTTTTTTGGGTGACACTATAATACTATATGTTGTCAAACCCTAATGATGCATACATTGACTTTGTTCGGTGAGAACTAATATAAGAGGAGTTGCATTCTTTAAATAAATATATTTTATTTTCTCTTTCATTTTATATATTTAATTTCCCGGTGGAAGGGCGACATGCATGAAGCAATTAATAATAACTTTTCTTTATATATATGCAAATGTTGTAGCTAGCTAGGGCCTAGGTATGTGTAGAAGAAAATTAAGACCAAGGTGTAGATGATATTATTATTATCAATTATGAAGGTATGTCCAACCTTTGCGACGGACTAGGAAGCTTCTCCATTTCAAATAAATAGAGTTTTTTATTTTTATTTCTCTCTCTCTTCTGTCAGCATGATGTCACATTTTAATAAATTTAAATCTGAATTATAAAATGAAGAGTCCACTTATTTGAAATGGAGAGAATCCTTATTCAAGAATCGACTTCATTTATTTAACTTAAAATACCCTTTATTTTTTAAAGTAACTATAAATTCTTCCTTGGCATCTCTAATGAGGCCCCCAACACCTGTTGGGCCTGGATAGTCAATTAGCGGCTCCTTCTACATTGATCTTGACCAGAATGTATATGAGGTTTTGACTTCACAGACTGTTTCCTTGGACTATAAATTTTTAAGTGAGTAAAAACAAAATAAAAGGACATATAATTTTGTCAAGTACTTAGTAAACTTATTTATAATCACATATTTTAAAACACAAAAAATGGTACTCGAGTTAAAAACAAAATAATGAACTCACAAACAACACCCTTCAAAACCTATTAGATTTTCATTTTTTTAATCTTTGTTTAAGGGTTCGTTTTACTTTTATGTTTATGCATTCTATTTTTAAAACAAAATCAAATAATATTATTTAAATGTTAATTTTATTCTATTTTATGAAAAGTAGAGTTTCAAATTTTGTTATCGACAATAAATGATGTTGCACCTCATTAGAGTTAAAACAACCCATTGTGTTAATGTGTTGCTAAAATTGAATAGTTTTTTTTTTTTTATTTTCACTTTTTTAACTTTCAAATTTGACTTTACTTCCACTTTTTCAAAACAAAAATAGTTATCAAATACTCATTTCGCTTCAAATATTATATGAATTAGTTTTTGAAAGTAAAATTGAGTTATTTTCAAACTCAAATTAACATAACTCGTTAAAAATTATGAAATAATAAAACTTACAAATGAATAATAATTTCTAGATGGTTTATAATATTTATTATTATATTAATTAAAATTAAAAGAATTTATATCAATTTTGAGTTTAAATTTTTTTTTAAAAATCAATGATCAAATAATTTAAAAAAATAAAAAAAATATTATTTTAAAAATTAATATTTTTAAATAAATCTATCACGTAAATAATATTTTCACATACTAATAAGTGAAAATATCAATGTCCTATTATTTTTTGCTTCTCATTAAATGAAGAAGAAGAAAAAAACTCCTTCGGCTCCCGGGAAAAAACCTCTTTCTGTAATTGTTTCCATTTCCCTTACCGCTTCCTCTTCAGATTTAGCTGCTATAGTATTAGCTGAGCTGATTCATCTCCCGTTTACCGACGCGTACCAGCGCTCCGGCAACTCGATCTCCCTTGGCGCCAACATTCCGTATGCTATATCGGTAAGACTCGCCCCTACATATTCCCCAATTTGCTTGCAGTCGCTCATCGCAGCCACTCTCTTTTATATATTTATAGACACACATATATATTTGTATTCTGTGTTTTCTGATCGAATAAATATCAGAAAAGTTTAAACATTATATTTAGTGAATTCCGCATACACTTTGAGCTATTTAGTTAATATTGATTATTATGATTTGATAAAATAATGAATTTGTGATAACGTCTCATTTGAGAAGGGAAAAATTCGATCACGATGTAAAATGGCTCAAAACCATGAGGGGGAAATTCTATGTTAGTTTACTTCTTACCATGAGGGGGAAATTCTATGTTAGTTTTTGGAACAGAGGAGAGTATTATGCATCCAAGTTGTAGTGAGCCATATGCATCTGTGATACATATTGATTCTTTTCTTGCAGCTTTAGGATTTTGGACTACCTCAACCAAGAGAGCTGTTAACCTGGCCCTCTACCTTTGCTAGTTAATATCAAACTATAGAATATGGCTGAGCGACAGCTATTGGATCAACAGTCTCCTGTTGATACACAGCTGCAGTCTCCTTCCCCAAGGGAGGATATGATTGCCTGTGTAATGGCGCTGGAGGCTGCTTTGCTTCCATGCTTGCCTGCGAGAGAGCTCCAAGCTATTGACCGCTCTCCACACCCTTCGCATCAGAGTGAGCATCATCTATCTCTGCCCTTTTCTTGTATATGTTTTTCATTCAGAAGCTTACATGACACGCTAATTTCTAAGATAGTTTTTTTAGCAACCTTATGCATGTTTCCTTGAAGAAAATAAATATGAACTGACAACAAGCTCATGAGCTTCTCATTGCTCACCGTCTTTCTCCATTGCTATATCCTTTATATTTTTGCCTTTTGTTTATACATTATCAACTTTCTGCTTCTTTGACAAGTAGATCTGTCATCTGTCCCAATATGAAGTCCACTATATTCAAGTTTTTACCTATTTAATATTATTTGTTTCCTTTATTTCTTCTTAATTCCCGTTGTAGCTCATGAGGAAGTCTGATCTGAAAAGAGAACATCACTACTCAAAGTGGTGCAGGAAGAATAATATAACCAAAAAAATTATTAAATAACCGTAAAGGAAGGCAGAGGTGGCATTTAGAGCTATTGACTGTATAAATTCCTTTTTGAGAAGGCTCATAAAAGAAGTGTTAAGGTAATTTCTGCACAAGTAACTAGAACACTGAAAACATTATTGACTGAAAGAAACTGGTTTGGAACACTTACTGATTGAATGATGATTGTTATGAAGAGCTTGATATTGAGACCAGAAATGTTGAATTTATTATCCTGGATCTATGGCCTATTTCAAGCTCTAGGTGGAAAGATTTATCCAACTTGAGAAGTGATGGGTTCACCAAGGAATCCCGTGAAAGGAGGGTAAAATGATCTTGACAACTGTATTCTCAAGATTTGCTCAATATCAGCAATCAGTGTAAAATATCTGGTAGGAGAGCAATAGCCTCCCTCAAATTTGTATATATTCCAAAGATTTTCTCAATATCTGCCATCAGTGTGAAATATCCGGCAAGAGAGTTGCTTTCAATTATTTCCCCTAACTAAGGCATAAGCCTCCCTCAAATTTATATAAGATGTTGGTTTCTACTTTCCTTGCAGAGTGGTACCTCACCACTGCTTTTAGGGGTTTTCCACTGACTAACTCATTACAGAAGAGAGACAATTAGAAGCACCCACTTTTGATTTGTTTGTGATCTAATTTAGCTTATGCCCCCTCTAGCTAGAGAGGGTTATATCTGTTTCTGAAAGAATGGTGAGACTCCGCCTCTCAAGGATCAGTGAATAAGCACATTTTGGAAACCAGTTATTAGAGTAACTTATGTTTGCATTTTATTTACAGATATCTGTATAATATATCTTACCTTTTACTGTTGTGTACTAATTAATGGGAAGCTCTTTTTCTATTTCTTTGTAACCAAAAAAAGAACTGATACAGTTTAAAGGGCATGGTGTACACGTTTTGCCCGCTTTTAATAGAATATTTAACTATCAAAAGGAAATGTTTCTCTGTTAAGATTCTTTTGTCATGAATTACTTCATTTGGAGGCGAGTTCTGCATGAGAAGGACTTTTATATATGCTGCTTGATTTTTCTGATTATTTTATGGAGTTAAATATTTCTTGTTAGCTAATCTAGAAAAACTTGCACATGCTGTGTGTACATATTACCTGGTGTGCACTGAGAATGTGCAGTTAGAGTAAGGTTACATTTAGGTTCTTATAGTTAGTGGACCACCATCTACATAAATACTTGAGTGCAGTTACGCTGGGTATAAAACAGAGTGCATAAACAGTGTGCATGTGTTCAAAGGAGATGCAAAGGGTCAGGTCATATACCATAATTGATACTATACCAAAGATCAGAATTGTGCCAAACTTAGGAATTCTCTTTCTAAAAAATGATAAGTAACTAATAATATTTCGCTATATAACAGAATAGATGATTTTCTGTAAAACCTTTATTAGATTTACTTGAATATGCTTGTTATTTCTTTGTTATTACCTTCCTGATTCTTCTGGCCCTATTATGGAGTTGAAAATTCTCTTCAAAATAGTTTAAAGTTTTTCTGAAGACCCTGTTAGAAAAATACTGCCTTCTACACCCTTGAATGTTTTATAGAGTGAATTTAAGGAAGTCATTATCTCTTTTGACATAATTGCTTATCGGATTGCTTCTTTTTTGTTTCTTTCAGTTGACATGGAGAGGCATGCCAGAGACTTTATGGAGGCTGCGAAAGAGCTTCAGCTCTATTTTATAGGTCTGCAACGTGAGGATCAGCCAACCAAGGTAGAACTTCTCCAAAAGGTAATCTATGGTTCAAATTGTGATTGTATTTTATGAATTCAGCAGTTTCAAATATTTTTTTCCTTGCACTGATCAGGTATGTTTCATTGGCCTTGTACATGATATCTTCATAGGATATTGCTGTGATGGAAGAAGAGTTGAAGACAAAGACTGAACTTATCAAGAAGCAGGAAAGACTGATCCAAGGATGGAGGAAGGAATTACAGGACCAATTGGAAAAGCACAAAACCGAGTTAGAGGGTATAATTAATGTAATCGATATCTTTTGTACCAACACAACATTATCTCTGTGATGGCAGATGTCTTAGCAAACATTATTTAATGCTAGCCTGAGACTTTTGGTAATTGCTTCTTTGTAAGTATACAACAAGCGTGCTTGGCCTGGTGATCGGGCTATGTGATATACTCTCAGTCCCCTATTTCCTGCTCATTTTATCACAACTGTCCACCTTTGTTTCGATTTCTCTGTTTCTGTATCTTCAGAAAATTAGAGAGTGCCTTTGGGGATTGTGCTGGTAGATAGACCTGAGTGTCACTACCAGTATAGTACAGAAATTTCTGGATTTTAGTATACAAACCAACTCCAGATATTGGAAGAGTATGCAATTATACCATGAGAGGATTCTAGTAGGTTATCTTATATCCTTCAATACAAATTATACTAGGGGGTAATTGCCCTTCTAAAAGTTAAAATCCACACCCAGTAAATAAGCCATGGTAGACCACTATTTTGTACTCCCTCTGATAATAGTCCTTATTATTACTATTTTGAACAGTCTCATATTAAATGTTCACTTTCATTTAATAACCAAATTTTTACACATTTTTTTTTATTATGACTGTAGTATTAAATATCTCATACTTTTTTTATTTTAATTCTCTCCATATTTAATGACATTATTATGGACAATTTTATCATTTTATTCATCTTCTTAATATGCGTAAAAAGTTCACCAAAACTTTTATCCTGAGACGGAGGGAGTAATTTGTATAATCAATTGTAAATGTTCACCAAGTCTCTGTACCCTGGATCCATCAAGCCAGCTGAAAGACTTATAGGAATAAGAGTAAAGGGAAAAGATGGAATCACTCGGAGAGGAAAAGAGAACATTATCCATCACATTTCAAGTGCCAGTTACTCTTTCAGGTTTTAGTTATGGTTATGATCCTACTGCAGCCCACCCCAAAAAAAAAAGAAAAAAAAGAAAAAAAAGAGATAACTAGTGATGACCTCATCAAGCTGATTTGAGTTTGAATCTGCGAATCATCAGGTTTCTGAAGCTAACTTAATGGTAAAGAGAATAAAGCAGAAATGGTAAATTTTTGGACTACAAAACCATCTGCGAGGCCAAAGAAGGAATATAACATCTCATTAGATTGATAAAAATCATGTTAATGCTCCATAATTCATTCCCTCTCCCCCTACAAAGTACAAACAGCGGAAACAAACTATCATCCATCTACTTCTTTGCATAGGTAATCAACATTGGGTTCTCCGGTATTATCTTGAATCCTTGGAGTCCCTGCATTGCAACAGTCGATTGAATCTCGTTCTCGTACTCTACAAAGGATATCCCTGGTTTTGCTTCCACCATTCTGACTTCCTTAAATCCGGGGTACTGGCAGAAAAGCATTTGAAGCATCATCGAAGTTGTCTGATGGGGAAGGTTCTGAACAAACAATATGCTATTTGGTGGAGCTGGAGCCTCCGGGACAGCAGATTTAGCACCACCCACGTATGGAATATGTGACAACTGCAACATTTGATGAGAGAAAGAGATGGAAAAACTCTTATAAGGAAATACTAGTAAATACACTACTTATGATAATGTGCTTCCGTTTTAGAGATGAGCTGCACATATGTTGCTTCTCAGAATTCCATATAGAGTGCAGAAAGCTGAAATGCCAACAGGGTTTTCTGATTGAATTTACTCAACCCCACAGTAACCATTCTGAGTGCTTTACTATTAGGAACTTGAACAACAAGTAAATGTAAGAAATTTTAGTTAAAGCAAATTTCTATACGAGTATGAATGCAAACACATATAGTGAGTTTATTCAATATGTATCCAATTCCATGTTTTATATTATATACTTCCTTAACATTTGGATACTTGACATCAAATGGTATTCAGAATCAGATCAATGTTAGAAATAGTTAGGACTGTATTATTTTCATATACAACTTGACAAAGTGAATTGTACAAGACATGCTCACCTGAGGTATTGCACCATAAGCACCTGTGTAAGCAGGATTCAGACCCATTGCAGCTTGATTAGCATCATGTTGCTCCTTACGCTTCCTTCCTATAGCACAAGGGAGAAATATAAATATCATAAAGAACAAGTGAGAATGTACACTGTAAACAAAGAACATATGCATATAATTTATTAATTTACGTTACATCCCAAAATTTATCTACAATTGCTTCATTCCTCTCCGTCTATCAGTAATTGGGAAATTAAGTTTTGTAATAAATCTTTGTATACTTGTTATGATTCAGCTAGACAATAAATTACAGGCAACTTCCCATAATTGTCACAGCATCGCCTAGGCGACGCCTTGACGTCCAGGCGATGTAGAAATGGCACGACGAGAGGTCGACTTGGGCAAAGCTTCCAAGGCACACGCCTTAGCAGCTCTGACTTAAATGCTTAACTCATCTACTTAGTACCCATCATCTGACCCATTAACCCATGGACATAATACTCCATGACCCATCAATTAAAAAAGGAGGAGAAAGAGAGAAAACTCTTGTCTGTAGATTTCAACTCACAGCATCTCCTTCAAGGCTTCAATCCATCGCAGTTCGAATGCTTTTCTTCATCGCGACCCATCGATTCGCAACAAGGAGACCCATCCCAGCTTCGCGACTGCATCGCAACTTCTTCGCGACTCCATCGACGACCACACAGGTTTTTCTTTTTCTTGTTCGCGACTGCATCACAACTCCATTGCAGCAAGGAGAACCATCACATCAAGGAGACTTCTTCGCGACTACATCGGCGACCACACACATGTTTTTCTTTTTCTGGTTCGCGACTGCAATTCTAGTGCTTTCTCTACTATGTTTTTCTTGTTCGCGACTGCAGTTCAAGTGTTTGTATAACTTTTACATATTTTTTCAAGTTCTTATGTACTTAATAGTTGAGATAGGTTCCAATAAAAGACATTATTGGGTTTGGGTAACTTTATTCAACTTTTACTCTTAACAGTTTGACAAAAAATAAAAAAAAATAAAACTTTTATTCAAGTGGTAAATAATACTCCCTTCCCTTCGTTCCAAAAAAAAGAATATGTTTATAAAACAAAATTGTTCCATAAAAATAATTCACTTTTTATTGATATTAGTACAAAATTACATAATATTTTTAAGTTTGTTATCATAATTTCAATGCCATACTACAACAACTAAATAAAAAACTCATTTTTTATAAGAGTAAATATAAAACAAAAGTTCATCTTTAATATTTATTATTTGTTAAGAAGAATTTTTTTATAGAGCGAATAAAGTACCTAACATTTTATCAATTTTATCATTCTACCACTAATTTCTTCTTTTTTATATATATTTCTAATCCATTGTAGAGAAAGTGGTAAATTTAAATTATCTATATATATTATTAAAAAATTATTTTTTTACAAATATATATCTAATTTTGAAGATGATAAAATATTGCCACTTTATCGTATAAAATTATCAATAATTTTAAAATGAGAAAACATATTTGTGATGGTTGGTTGCAATTTTATTTTCTATGTGGTGTTTGTTGAATTCTTCATTTTTTTACTATTTTTTAATATCAAGGGATTTATTTTTGGATTGTTATTGTTAAGTACTTATTACATAATTGTGCTTTTAATGTTATTCCATAGTGTTATGTTTTGGATTATAATGTATATGAAATTTTATTGTCAATATACTTGTTAAGTAAAATAAATAATATATAAATTGCATATTGTAAACGACTTGTGTCATATATCTGACGCCATGATTTGCCACCGCCATTGACTTGCCACCACGACTTTCGCTCAAGTGGCGCCGTGACAACTATGCAACTTCCTATCTTGGTCATGAAGACCGTTCAACTTTTTACTCATTAAGTTATACAAAGGAATGTTATTTCCACAAGTATTTTTAATAGTTCCAAGAGGCCTCCTCTCACCTAAAGGTGGGAGTGTGGAATAGTGGGACTCACCCCAATATCTCATGAGACAAAACCTTGTGAAACCATGTATTCCTTCTTTCCAAAATATTAGAGCAAAATGAATTCTAGTTTTGTTTCAATATAAATGAGCAAAATGACTTTTGGAAGCATAGGTATACATGTTAGTATCTCATTTCTCAAGAGGATAAGGTATGTGTCCTCAATTTTGACATTTTTAGTAAGTTTCTCTTATATTTTGGAATTGAGGGAATACATATATAAAAAAATGTTTGTGAAAATAACATTTTCCTAAATTATATCATTAAAAAGATATTGTTGTTGAGATCTTTAGCCAAATAGTTTGAACTCTATAACTGAGAAGAAGACTAAAAGCCTCAATTATTCATTTACAGATTCACAAAACTAGCTATCAGCTTTCTAAAATTTTCACATGACTCCTTGGGATCCTTGACCAGTTATAGAAAAATTCAAGTTCTACACAGCATGGAGAAAATATCAAAATACTCTCTCAAATAAACAGGTGGACTCAGTTCCTAGAAATTACGATATATATATATATATATATATATATATATATATATATATATATATATATATATATATATAAGCAAGCATCTGATTAAAATATATTCAAATGCCACACAGAGAAAACTGAAAGATAGAATTCATAGATCCCTTAAAATGCCAAGTCGGACTTTATCATGTAGGATGTGTATAGGCTTGCAACTTTATCACAAATATCACCTAATGTATTGTCCACGAATACTCGAAGAGTAGATCCATCAATATGTTACGTCTTGATACCAAAACCCAGCAAATAGTCAGAAATGGATAGAAAGACTGAAGCATGATTATCATATGTCGAATTGGCAATACAATTCATAAATCTGAAAGAACATGATACAACCATTCATGTTGCCATGCAAAGGCATTAGGGAGAGGACGGAGTGGGATGCCATTGCGTGACGTGGTCTTAGTAGAAGGAGAGGAACACACACTGTTTTTGTTTAACCTTCTTTTCTGGTTCCGTTAGGCTAGGCTCTGGTTTACATCTGGTGGATATTTTGAGCACTGAGGCTCAGAAGAAGCTTTATTCAAGCTTTAGGACCCTTTCTAAGGCTACATGTGTCTAGTTTTGGGGTTGTTGAGTACATTTTTCCAGTGGAACTCAGGTTTATCTTTTTACAGGAATAGGTATAGTCTCTGGGGGTCGCATTCTGGTTTAGCTCCCCCCTCCAAAAATAAAATAAAAGAAAATAAAATAAAGCTCTAATATGTTTTCCTCTGTAGATGCCTAGACAGTAATGAGTAGTGTTAGCATTACAATATAGGAGCACACAGTATACAACAAATATTCTATGATGATGTTAAGAGTTTTGCTATATTTTACGACAAAACATGGCAAATTTTGTTAGTGACCAGATAAAATGGCAAACTATGTAAAATAAGAGCACATAAATGGGTAGTTTGTGGATGTATCTGCTCGCAACAAAAGTCACAACTTTTTTGTCAAAAGATACATCATTTTTTTTAATGTTATCTAACAGATATTTCTTCTGAACAAATCGCATTTTTAAGTAGTTGATGTTTCTAATATCTTTCTTCTGCTGTTGTCAATCAAGTATATGATCAAACAATGATGATATGTTACTATCAGTTCAATACTCGTCAAATAAGAAACTGTCAATACCACAATACAAAATCATATCAACTAACAATACTTGAGGCCAAAAGATCCCAAACTGTTAACGAAGCTCGCATCAAAAAGCATGATTGCACATAAACCATTCACTTAAAAGTATATATTACCTTTATCCTCATGCCTCTTTCGTCTTTCACGTGGCACAAAAGTACCATCTGCTTTTGCTATGATATCTGATTTTGTCTTTGCATATTGGATCCTCTGTGTTGATTACATACAATAATGATTAATTTATTAGCAACATATGGCAAACAAAAAGAAGAAGGAATTTGAATATTATGGGTAGAAACATTTTTATTTGTTTTCATGATAACCAAGAAACAAACACCTTTGCTAATCATTGAAAGCCAATTTACTAACAATAAAGAAACATGATTGCACTCAAGTTCCTAATAGGTTTGTTTGAAGTGTCTTAACATTTTGTACCTTTGTAGTAACACTATAAAGAAAGCATTGAATACTTAGTCCAGGAGGGGGGCAAATTCCTCTAGTTTTAAAAAAAAGAAAAAATAATTGCTGATCAATTATATGCAACCCTATACTTGAATTCCCTCAAAGGAATCATGTGTATACTTAAGTTTCATATATTAGTTGGCTACCAGACTGAAAAATTTCTTACATGTGTAATGCTGAAGGATAATCAAGGAAAACTGACAAGTATTTCCATGTGAAAATAAGCAGGACAGACTACAGAGCCCCTTAAGCTGAGACTAATATTTACATGGAGAGTAAACCCTATGGGATTTAAGTAATAATTTCACATATATAAGACTGTAAACGATAAGGGAGAGATCTGGCGAAAGTAAGATAGAAATAGACATAAATAAAGAAACTTGTTTTTTACAAATTAATACTGGCAAATTGCCATAATTTACAATTATGTTTACCTAGTTCATAAAATAAAATCCTCCCTCAATCCAAAACATAACATCAACTTAATACAAGTAGATTATCTTCTTAAGAAATGAAACGCTCAACTGTATATTATACTTTCAAAAGTCATTTTGATCATTTATTTAAACTAAAAATCATTTTACTCTTATATTCTGGAACAGGCGTAGTACAACAATTAACTATAATATACATAAATTAAGGACGGGAGTATTTATCAAACCATGGGCTTATCGTAGAAGGGGAATCCCTGCATCTGGCGAAGGGCATTGGTAGCAGAAGAAACGTCCTCAAAAACAACCCAAGCTTGACCTTTGTGCTTTAGGGTTTTGAAGGCTAATATCTCCATTATCTTCCCAAATTGTGTGAATACAGCGTGTAGCGATTTCTTCAACTCTGCAGTAAATCATTATTCAGCCTGCAAACCCTTACATATATATGTAAACATTCATATAGAGAGAAAAAAGGAATTAAGAATACCTTCAAGTTTAATTTTTTCGTTGAGATTGTTGATGTATATAGTATTATTCGTCGGAACATCGGTACCAGCAGTCAATTCGGCCATCTCTCCCTGTTGAAGCAAAATTGATTCAAACTCAGAGCTGGGCAGAAGCTTGAAATTGGAGTTAATTAGAGCGGCCAATTCTTCGTTTTTAAGAAGCATCGGCGTTAATGGGTCATTCTGAATGGGCGGAGATTAATTAATTGTTACAAACATTCTTTGGGCCACAACTGAACAATGTTTGGAAATAGTAGACTACTACTGTTACAATTTAGTAGCCCAATCTTGATTAAATTTTAACTATATTTCCTCCCCTTCCCCACCCCACCCCACCCCACCCCACCCCAACCCACCCCAAAAAAAAGAGTCTTATTTATTAATTTCTTAATATAAAAAATTCATTTTTTTGTGATAATAGTATAATGTGAGTATGTGACACATTGTTCTCAAATTTGTCATCAAATTTTTATTATCAAATTACACTATTAAATTAATTATTTATTATTTCCAGGAGTGTAGTTTTGAAAATTTATATATGAATCCTTAATATTCAAAATTTTTACAAATAACTTCCTTTTTTTTTATTTGTGAAACAAAGGGAGCAATTCAGTTTACGCATATATTAATAAGTTGAGAATTTTAGAACAAAATTAATTTCTAATATTAATGAGCTGTGTTGAGTTTATAATGATTTACTAAGATTTGGCCGTAATAAATTAAAGTAATATATTTTCAATGAAATTATTGTACTTATATATATATATATATATTAATATATGAGTTGAATGAATAGATTACCACTAATTATTTGTAACTCTTCTTTTGTTATTTGCTTTATGGACTTTCTCATTTGTGTGAAAGGTGGAACAATTCCTCCAAATTACCTTTGTTTTTTTGTCACATCTCTTCTCCCAAAACAACGAACTCAATGTTGGGAATTTAACAGACGTCTAGGTAGAATCCTTTGAGTAATTTTAGAGTTTGTGGCCGAATTATAATTGTGATGATTAAGAATATGTTTCATCCTAATTTATCTTATCTTATATTACTAACATATAGTCGTACTTTCACATCCATCGCAATTCAATTTTATCACATATTTATTGGCATGTATATAATTTTTCAATTTTTAGTCGATCATTGTAAACTTTTTGAAGTATTTCCTTTAATTTTAACCAATACAATGAATATTCTCATTGTTAAATTTATTATTTCATAATTTTTAATAAATCACCTTAATTTTAAATTTGAAAACATCTTAAATTAACTTTCAAAAGTCTACAATAATCTTAGTCAAGTAAAGAATCTCAAAAAAAAATTGGAATTTAAAAATCACATACCAACTGTATATGTAAAACCAGTAGCAGTTGAGAAGAAAAAAATTAATTGGTTGGGTAGCTGTTAGCATAAACTGTGTCAAGCTAGCAATGCATTTTTACAAGAGGAGGCAGACTGTCGGTTCTCTGTATTAGCGTATAATAATTTCCAACAAATATGATGTTTATGAGAAATATAAGACATTAGTTATTCTCATCACGCACTAAATGACCTATAACCAGGCAGATTACAACAACTAGCAAACTATGTTTATGCTGAATACACAAATAAAATTAAAATTAGTGTATTTGATGATCATTTTGGAAGATAAACCATTCCAACAGAATGAAATCCCTTTGTTTTTTTATTCCATTCCATGTGTAGAAAGTGGAATAAAATCCATTCTAATTCTAATGGAATGGATATATGTGATAATTTTGTACCCAAATCATTGAAATTACCGTAACTATATTTTCCAGAGTCAATTCAATTCACGACTTCTCAAAAAAGAAAGTTTTGGAAGCAGGGGAGTTTAGTGTGCTTCTTTCCCGCTCACTGAATCTTATACTACTAGTTAGTTATCTTCTTTTTCAGACAGCTAGATTGGTGAAGGCCAGAAATTTGACCTTAATGTAGATTCAACCCTAAGTTATTCTATACATCTAAAATCAAAGTTTAATAGAACATCCCTCTTAATATCAGATACTAACCCGTTAGGTAAATAAAGGAATCTAGCTAGTGTGTAAGTGACACGAGAAGTGCAATGCAGAATGACTCAAATCTAATGGTAACCAATAATCTTCTTCATTTTGTTTTGAAGAATAGAATAGAATAGACGCATATCAAGTAGCAAACAAGCTTTTTTAGTTTCAGTGGGAATGTATCTCATGTAGACTCGAACCCAGTCAGGAGTTGGTGGTCTTTCCTAACCAAAAATATTCATGGATACTTCTGAAATTACATGGACACTAAATAAGAAATTGGGGGGAAACAAGGATTATAATGTGTACATCTTGGACATACATACTAAAAGAAAGACATATTTGTTTTATTGATCACATCTTAATAACACAATGTAGTGCTTACATTAAGAAATTTGAAGTTAAGATAACTGAGCTCAATTGGGTTGGGTCCTGAAATGACCAACAACTCCTGATTTGAATTTCTTAAGCTGTTCCGTCAGCTGATTGCTCAACAATCAATATCAAACTAGAAAACAGAATGCAATTTAAGAAGTCCCAATCAACTCAAAACCCTACCATGAATGAAATTATATCTTCAAAACAGTGTGAATTCTGGACAGCTCTCTAAGCCATATCTGACTTTCTAGACCATGAAGTACCAAATATATACAACAAGTCGATACAATCAACAATCTTTCATAGTAGGTCAATAATGATAAGCTCTAGTGCTAGTTCTGCTCAACTTATTAAAACTATAAACACTATACGTAGAAACATAGTTTGGCAACATCCTTTTCTCAAAATTCAGTATAAACACAATTCAACCATGACGACATGCATAAGAACGATAAACATCTTATCGCGCTACTCACAGTAACCAAATGTTTACAACAAAGTTGTAAGTTGCAGCTAAAGCAGATCACCAGCTTAAGAAAGAGTTCAAGCCAGACAAACTTCTCTGTAGAACTAGCTTGTTCATTCATGAATAACAGATCCCTTTCCACACATCACATGTATTACAAATTTTTCTTGCCAAAATCCTTTCCCCCACACACATATCATCTCAAAAACTACTCAACATATCATGTAATCCCTCTTAAACAAATTTTCAATTCCCATCAAAAAATAACCACACAATAGTTTTAGATACCAACTTTGATCCACTTGCAATTATTACTATAGCATTTAAGTCCAGTGCACATACATATGCTGTACGTATGCACATACATATAACAAAGATAAAATTCCAGGCCAAGCAGTATGCCACCAGAAAGCAATTACAATTAACATACAACTAAAGATATGGAAAAATTATTCAATTCTCAAAGTAGGAGAAAAGAGAAAAAAAAAAAAGTCAACATTTAAACAAGGTGTAAGCGCCATTGCCAATTAAACCCAAATTAAGAGGAACAAAATACAAGTTTCACCTTTTAAGCATAAATTCAATTAAGCCCTAAACTGAAGAAACAAAAGGGTTTGATTTCATCTTCCTTACATGCCCATTGTTGCCATTAGAATTGCAATTCAATCCACATCCACACTGCGGACAAATCTCGAAATTATCAATCGGAAAGTTCGCGGAAGCGATACCGACGGAGAATTCAATGTCATCGTCGCTCCGATCAACCTCGACAATATTGAGCCAGAGGAAGAGTACTTTAACGCTTACGCCACTGAGGTTGGTGAGCTTGTTTTTTGCTATGTGCCCACTGACTGTCGATTTGTATTTAAGTTGGTATGATCCTTCAAGAGAAAAACTGCAGGAACCATTCAAATAAAGACTAAACTTTCCACTGGTTCTGTCGAGATCGTACCTCTTTACGCCCTTTGGGAGGATACCCACCGGAAAGCCGTATGATTGGAGTAGATCATAGGCGGTGGGAGCGTCGCCGGTGTCTATGGCAGCGGCGACGTTTGGTGGTGGAATTGTCCATAATGAAAAACAGATGAGAGAGAGAGTGAGGACGATGATTGGAGACATTTGATGAGTTCTGGTTTGGGTTTTGAAGGATTTTTTTGGGTACTATTTGATTAATGGGTGGAATCAAGTAGTATAGATTATGATCATTTGGTGTTATTGTAGTCTGTGGATAGATGGCGAACTTTTTTGATATAGTCGCCGGAAAAACTTAAAGAGGAGATCACGTGATGATAGTCGGTGTTTGCGAGAAATAAAATTTAACTTAAAATACTACACCTAACTTCAAACTGACTAAATTGTAAATCTAACCCTCTTATTTGTCATTTTTTTATCAAACTGTTCTCTAAATTTATTTTTTTTAGCATAACTGTTCGTCATAGGTACGTTAATCATGCAAGATGTTTCTTCAATATTCCATACTTTTTTTCCGCATAATTGTTCCTTCAATGTGTTATATTATAATTCATTCGTCCCTATTTAAATGACGTTTTAGAGTTTTTTATTTGTCCCTAATTAAGTGATGTTTGTTCAAATCTAGAAGAATTAATAATAATTTTTTCAAAATTACCCCTCATTACTCTACCTATGTTTTTTAGTACTTTAAACTCTTGTGTTATGATAAATTAATGATTTAAAGATATTACAGACAATTGAGTACTATATTTAATGCTTTCCAATCATTATCTTAATTCTTATGCCCATCTCTAAAACGTTATTTAAATAGGGACGGAGGGAGTATTAAGTAATGTTAAAAAAATTTACAATAATTTTGAATTTTTTCAAAGGGGTAAAATAATAAAAATATGTTATTCAGATGTTTATCAAACAACTTTTTTTCATTCAGATTTAGCTTCAGCTAATTCAGAATCAGATTAATTAAGTTTTTATCAAACACCATCCTTAATAGATCCGACATTAAGGGACTAATAATTCATCTTCAAATGATTAAATAGTTGGAAATAGTGTTAAATTAAGACAAAAAAATTCAATCCAAATATATTTTTTGGTAAACAAATATGGCCCCGTGTACATCCTTACAAGAACAAATTGGTTAGTGTGGGATTAGCACTGCGGGGCTGTGGGCATTAAGGACTGGTCTCTTGATGGCATGGGGTATGAGAATTTTTCAAATAGAGCTTCTCGCAGGACTGGAAATTGAATCAAACTTTTGAAACTCATCCAAAATGCGACGAAATTTGATTCAAGGCTATAGAAATCTGCTTAATAAACTGACTGCTTCTAGATGATGACTATTCTGGTTTATGTATAAATAGATTTTAAGCCTTTTGGAAATAAAAATAAAATTTATTTTATTTATATCCTTAAAAATTGCATAAGCAACTACTTTCTAAATTAGTTGCATCCGTTTTTTGTTATCCTCAAAACACAAACATATGCATTATTATTATATACCAGAAGCTGAATGAACTCACCAGATTTACTAATACTAATACTGTAAATTTTGTATTAAGAAGAAAATAGAAATCGATTCAAATACCACTCCCCCCCATCCCTTTTTTTAACACAATCAAACCCACATCCACATTGCGGACTCGCTACAAAATTCTCAACCGCGAAGTCTTTCGATATAATCCCCACCGTGAAATACAGCTCGTCGTCCTCACGGCTCACCTCCCCGATGTTCAGCCACACAAACAGCACTTTTACGCTAATACCCTTCAAGTCCTTCAGCTCGTTTTCCGATATTACCCCCGAAATCGTTGACTTGTACTTGAGCTTATAGGCATCCACATAAAACTGGCACGACCCGTTCAAAAACACCTTGAATTTTCCGCTATCTCGGTCCAGCTCGTACCCGGTCACTCCCTTCGGAAGGAGACCCACCGGAAAGTTGTATTCCTCTAACACTTCGTACACCGTCGGCGTGCCGTCGCCGGCAGCAGGTGAGGGTGAGAAAAGGGCTAGTGAGATAAGGAAGAAACAGAGAATCGACAATGAAGACATGGCGTTTTGTCTCTAGATACTACTACTACTTTTTCTCCCTATGTATCTAACACTCTAGCTGTGGTAACTATTTGGCCACGTTATGATAAAGTTTGGGGATTAGAAGGTGTATAAATATTTTGTGCAACTGGGTGGTTGTAGGTGAGGTGATGGCTTTTGCACAGGTGTCCGTCCTTACAAGGATTTCAAAGTATGGAAAATGTAGGTGTTGAGAGGGTGATAGAAAGGACAAATATTGAAATTTCACGTGGGAGCTTGAATGGGGCACTTTTTGGAAAATTTACCACCACCTTATTGGTAGCTGAGTTTTGACTGTGTTTTTCCGTTGACTAGTTTTTCCATTTCTTTTCTTTTCTTTTTTTAATTGATATTACCGGTGTCTAAAATTTGTGAAAAAACAATAAAATAATAATATGAACATATTTATTGTAAATAGTAAAAGATTCAAAAGGATGGACCGGTGTGATTGGAAGCTTAAATCGCATATAAAATCGTTTGAATACAATTTGATAATTTTAAAGACGCGCATGACACCGCTTTGTAGTGTAGTGCGGTTTTATTTGGTTCAATTTCGATTCTAAAACTAATTTACATAGTTAATAATAATATTTAATACATCAAATTCATTTTTATGTATAAAAAATCATACATGACATTAACATAATAACATCAACTAACAAGTTTTAGGTTTGAAACATGTGTTACTTATGAATGCGCTCAAAGCCTCAAACTATTGCAATTCAATTAAAAATATTTTTAACCACAAATAAAAAATTTAAACATGTATAACATTATTAAATTTGTCTAATATATTTTTAAAAATTTACCTATATATATAATAATAATAATAATAATATATTAGAGTGGTGCAAGAACCTCCCGAACTCCCACCCAAACCACATATGCAATTTTTTAATTATTTTAAAATCATTACCTCTTTTCGAAAGAAAAAAAAAAATCATTACCTAGGCGGAACTCAATCAATACATTTTGGTGCTGTTTTGGAACCGATTTTAATTCCTTATTCAGCCCAAGAATGGACTACTAATTGTGATGTAGATATATCCCGTATTATGTAATTTTAATTTTCTTGTCTTAAATAGGTATTCATACATACCAAATTTAAGCATACCACATATTCCTACCTTCTGATAATTAATTAGGTAAGACAGTTCTTCCTAACCATATACTGCCTATCAAAAGTTAAAAATAAACACTTACTGACCTACTATTTTTTTATAAAAAAATTTACTTCCTTTTTTTTGGGGTAAAGAGTAAAGACGATGTTAAGAATTGGTAGCATGCGGTGGGGTGGGATAGAGTTTCAATTCCCAAGACCTTGATTTCTACTAGTGGAGTAATATATTTTGGGTATTCTACTTCACTGTGCCGTTAGAATGAGGGGTAAGATGGTCAAATATTAATATATTACCACCACCTTAAAAAAAATAAAAAGGACTATATTTTGAATTGATTAAAAAAATTAAGTGCTGCTTTATACTTGTCTGTATAACATATTGAGCAAAAAATTCAATATATAATTGTATTTGTTTTTCCTCTCTGCATCTTCTCCGCCTAGATATATAAAAACAACAGAAGACAAACATTCAAACCCACCCACGGGATAAATACGAGCGTGGAACCTTATTAGTCACTAGAGAGACAAAAAGGAAATTTTTATAAACCATCAAAACAGCTAGTACAAGTTAATAAAGCAGGACAATATAAATAACCGCCTATAATAACAAATGTATGATTAAGAAATCCAAAATGCATTGTTCCATCAACAATTTTTTTAGCAAGCCTAACTTTCACTGCAATAATGTCCCTTGTTCTTGTACATCTGAGATATTCTTATGGGAACCTTTGCATGTCAACACCCACTATCTTTTCCCCCACGCTCACACCAGCCAGGATTATCCTGTATTTAGTGGAGTCAAAATGTGATGCCTTTATAATCACATTTGTTAATAAATATTTAAATTTCTTATGTTATAAAAATAATATAAATTACATTATTATTTATTTTAAAAATATGCCCCCGTATATTAAAAAATTTATAAAGTTTTAGTGAAGTCAATTTATCATATCTTCTAAATTTATCATATATTATATATTAAAAAATTTATAAGGTTTCAGTGAAGTCAATTTATCATATCTTCTAAATTTATCATATATTATAAAATAATTTTTTTTCCCAATAGTTAATTGACCCCACACCCTCCTATGTGGCCCCCATACTCACACTTTAAGTTTGCCCAGGACTAATCCTTAAGGCACCGAGACCTCTTGCTTAAGCTTATCAAGCCGTTTCCACTCAGGCACGTAAGACCACTATCTATTCCACTACTAAGAAACCATTTATTGTACCCAGAATCCCAGACATCTGCTACCAGAACAACTATTATCTAAAATTTGTTAGTGCATTGGCATTCTATGCTTACTTTCTTATAACACGGACTTGTCATTTGTGCATGTACACAGAACAGGGAGGATCAGAAGTACACCAGCGCACAAACAATCAGAAGTACAGCAGCGCACAAACACCTAATATGCAGAATTCACTGTCACCGGAAAAATCAACTGGTTGACGGCACAAGGGTTATTAAATTATTTGCACTAGCAATAACCCATCTCTTTCCTGAACAAATCAAACATGAGCTCTAATGATTGCATGCTAAGATGGATATTTTAAACTAGTAGAAGAATAAAAGGGAAGAAATTAGATGTTACTCGTTAATATTGGTCAGCCAAAAATCAAGCATATTTTAAGCGTGTCTTATCTTAAAGCATGTATGAGCTGGCGAGGATGTCAAAATAACCTAAAAGATATGTGGGGTTAGGTGTCTCGAGGCATCAGTGCATCAGTTGAGTTGAGGAGTGGTTAACATGAAGTTTATTTTTGAGTAAATTAGTCAATTGTCCAATAGAGTGCTGACACGCAGACGAGGTTCTATGTGTGTCAGGATTCTATTGGTCAATTGACCAACTTACTAAAAAATAAACTTCATGCTAACCAGATTCCAGTTGAGCTTGTCTAATCAATCAGAAGTTCAATCTCTCAGTCAGACTGCACTAGGTCATAGAAATAGAGATAACAGAATATCCATTCACATGGCTCAAAAGAATTGCATACAACTACTTGTGTGTAATTACGAGACCAATACATACAAAATGAATTTTCATCTCTCATGATACAATCAGACAGACAATGTGCAGCAAAGATTTGGCAGAAATCAAATTTGCAATTAACCATGAAAAGATTATCCAACAATAATTAATGAAAAGATATGAAGGAAAAGATACCAGGGACTTCAGAACGCATGTACTGTTCTGTATGAAATCAGTTAACATCCTTGAGTCTTTTTATTAAAGAATCAAGAGACTTTTTTTTTGGATTTTGCTTGTAATTCCTTGATCCAAAGGTTCCAAACAGCCGCTCAGAAGGATCTCTTAACTTCTCTGAAATGGTCACTACTTTCCTGTAGTCCAAAGCATTATAACTTCTCTCCCTGATTACAAGATTCAAAAAGTTCTCTGGATGATTGCTCATAAGCAAATTAACCAACTGCCTTGCCTCAGCAAGTGCATTTTCAACTGATTTGCATCTGCCTCAGATATAAGAGTTGCTTGACTCTCTGCAAATGACTCCAACAATCGAATATCTACATCAATACCCATAATAGCATTTAAAGTAAACCTTTTAACTGATTCCCCAAATAAAGCCCCAATAATCAGATTTGATATGTGAGAAAGAACATCTTGTAAAACTCTTTTAAGAACCTGAACCGGCAATATTTGTTGGGCAGTTGAAAGAAGAGTTTCAAGAAAAATGATAACCTCATTCACATATTCATTCTCATTTTGTGGAGGTTCATCAGCCATCCAATTCACACTCTCAATCAATGTCATAAAACCATCAACCTTTTTTTTAAGCAACCCTGAGAGCATCTCTTCGGCCACATCGCGGGCTTTGTTCAAAGGAAACTGCCTCCTACCCCTTTCAGCCATTCTCAACGGGATTCCTGAAAGCTGTGCAGCATGACGGAAAAAGAAATCACAAGCACGCTCCAAAACAGACATATTAGCTGCCATTATCATCGCTTGATTGACACCATGGATAGATGTACTGATAAGCTTCAACAGAGCTCCATCCAAGACCTCAGTCAAAAGCCTGTCCAAATACTTCTTCACAACATCATAGAAATCAAGCTGCCCACCATAAGACATGAAACTCACAGAATCCTCAATAAATGACCGTACAATTCGACAACAATCAGGTACGGTTGTAGAAAATGGTGCGACATATGGAAATGCTGGCATAATATCGGATGTTTGTATTTGAAATGAAAGCACATTCATCGAATACTCATACTCTTTCTTCATATACATATTCTCAAACTTATCAGCTGCAAGAGCTTCAGAAATTTGCTTACGACAATCAGACAGTAACAACTCATGGTACTTATCCCTATGCTTACTCAATACATCAAGCAATTGATCCACCGGATAACCGTATCCGTGCAAAGTAACACCTAGTAAACTCACATAATCCTTTATAAGCAACAAATGATTTGCAGTTTGCATCCTAGAGAATTGGTCTTCTAATACAGAACACATTTTACTTACAGCAGTATCCCATAAACTCTCCACTTCCATTTTTGTTATCAATTGTCCACCAGTTCTCCAAATTCGATCTTCCACTATAAAGAAACCAGCAATCTGCGCGAAAAATGTTTGATGTGATTCAAGAAAAGGTGTCATTGATGATACCTGAAAGTCCGAAGTAAGTTGAAGTTTTCGGTTCTCAAAATAATACTTTTTGAATCGATCTTCAAGCCCTAGGGTTTGGTGTATATGATAAGCTCTATATAATGGAGTCAAATCAAATTCATCGGCAATTCCTGCGAATCCTTCATCATCTTCTTCTTCTTCTAAAGCATAAATACAGTCTCGTAAACTTAGTCGACTCTGTTCTTCGGCTTGCCTTTGCTTCATACGCATCTCCTCTTCTCTCTGCCGCGACGCCGAGGCTTGTCCGATCGCTAGTTGGCCAAGGTTTCGGCTCACTATACGGATATCAACAAGCCAATCTCCGAACTCTTTGTTGATTCGTCGCTCGATGTGCGATCGGATCACCGGGATCTGCTTCTCGAGCATCCGTTGAAGCGTGGATGACGGCGTTCTGTTGAAAAAATCAGTCTCTATCGATTCCAGACACTTTAAGGCCATGAAGAAGTTGTTTTGCGAGATATGAAGATTTGCTCTGGAGCAAAGCTCCATTAATTGAACACAGATTCGGAGGGAATTAATAGCCAGAGTTATGTTTAGGCATTTGTTTCGAGCTTCGACGAAGGAATCGAGAGAGGTTAACAGAGGACCGGCGACGGACTGTAACTTAGTATTGGAGTTGGAGAGAGAAGATTTGAGGGAATCGACGTCGGAAAGGAGAGAACGGAGGTCATCGACGGCCATGATAAAGTCCTGGTAGTGAGCCTTACAAACGTCCTCGATCTCGGACTCTTTTGATCGAGTGAAGTGGCGGAGGTGGTGGACCAGGGTTTCGGGCTTACCGGAGGCGAAGGCCTTGCGGATAAACGGGCCCAAGTCTTCGCCGTTGCATACGGCGGCGGAGAGGAGGAGTTGGTCAAGCTTGTCAGCGGAGTCTCCGTTTTCTGCCGCGGAGGCCGCTACTTTCCGGCGCATCTTTACCGACTGCATCTCTAGTATCAACAGTAGACGGTTACCGGTGGTAGTGTCGGAGCCGTTAAAAACGTAGGGGATTTAGGAGAGAGAAATAATGATGCCCGGAATCCGGATATACGTGATTTGGAGTTTGGACAATGAAAATGTGATGACGAGAGGTTGACTGAAATGACACTAGGAATGGCATGGTAGAAGAAATTGAAAATGCGGAAGAGTGACTAATAGATGAGGGGTAGTTTGGTAAATGTGAAAAAGATTAGTATTGTCAATTGTGTCCAAGCAAAGCATGAGTGACGGCGAGTTTTCGTAACGCGCTGCTAATGTGTGTCTGAAAGAGTCGAGGCCAATGAGATGGCAGGTAGACTATTCCAACTAATCACGCACTTAGTTGGTGGCGGTTGAGATAATACAACTTTGGCAAAAATAATCATTGGCATGGCATGTTTTAAGAAGAAACGATGGATATAAAGATGAAACCAACCTGGATATTTATTTTCAGGAAGAAGAAAATAAGAGGAAAAATAAAATCTTTTTTATTTTATTTTGTTAAATCTCATGTGGCAGCTATTTGTCTTAGGAGGTGTCTTAGCCGATCGAGACCGAGCCGCTATCTCTATCTCTATCTCTATCTCGTCATAGGAATAATTTGCATACAAAAATAATACTAATACTAGATCAATAGACAATGTAGATCCAGCAGCTCATAGCAATAGAGCTGGCCCCTGTCGAATATAAGCTAGCCCCTTGGAGTGATTTCTGATATGCAAATTCTAAGCAGGACTCTACTCTTTCAGTTGATAGACAATGTGGATAGAACATGGAACTAAAAAATGCATAATCTCTCTCTCTCTCTCTCTCTCTCTCTCTCTCTCTCTCTCTCTCTCTCTCTCCATCCATAGCAAAATACAGATGCAGAGTTCTAAGTTTTGATGAAACCAGTCAACTTGTATCCCCAAGTCATGAGAAAAAACCAGATCAAGGTAATTTCAATCTCTTCACTGCAATAGTTTCCTGATTAAATTTACTAGTAACATTTACCGGAAGATATAATAATTATGTCGTAAATAAATTGTTCTACAAATCTGTAACATAGCACACCACCATGCCAAAAGCATCTTAACAGCCATATATATACATCTAAATTGTTGCCTTCACCAATATCTTTTGTCAGCATCCTCCACGACGCTATTCTAGCTCATCACTTAAATCTTATAACCGCGGAGTAGTGTGACTAGTTTGCTCCCCCTGCAGTAGTTATAAACATGATGCTAAATATATGTAGTTTCACTCGAGTGACAACCAACGAGGAGAATATATGAAAATCACAGGCATTTAATATAAAGTAATTTACATTGGGAACAAAAGGAATACAACAGGGATTTGATTTTTTGCATTTAGGATGGAAGCAATATGCATCTGTTCATGAACGGAGTCGGAGCATAGTGAAGAATTTGATATTGCTATGTATTGTATCTTTTGCTTTTGCACTAAGACGAAAAATAAAGGTAAAAAATTATTAATTATGAACCTAAATGGGGATCTGCTAAGTGAAGTCTCGCATATAATTTCAATGTTACAGAAAACTTTTCTTCTTAAAATGCTTCATGCAACACAACACTAGCCATATTTTCCTATATACAGAGAAGTTGCAAGTACCAACTTCTGTGTATTGCTAATAAAGATGTGGCAAGTTAAAGCTAATCAAAATATTTTGATGATCATGTGTGCTCAACATATCAGCACAATAGTTTTGATAGTATCATGAGATTTACAGTAGAAGCAGTATAGATTACTCACTAAAGGAATTCCTTTGGAAGTTTGTTCCACTAAATAAGCACAAGGCTTGAAGAACTCGCCATACTCCTTTGACCAATCCTCCAATCTTGAGCAAATGTATCTGGGCCCAATAGAATTGGCCCAGAAAATGATTCCTCCTCTGATTCCATTGACATAAAGTTATTACCCTTATAATTGAAATGGACTTGACAACATTAAAGAAGGAAGTACATACCTATATGCAGGGAACCCCCAAGCCATAACAGAAGCAATATCAAGATCGGATGCGTTGACTGCAACTCCTTCTGCAAGGATGCGGCAGGCCTCGTTCACGACAGGAAAGAATATCATCTCCACTATTTCTCCAGCAGACAACCTTGTTAACTGTGAAATTCATGTCATAAGAGAGAGCGAACATTGATAGTATTGGATATTTAAAAGCTGAATGACAATATATGTAGTTTATTTAAAATACTGAGAATTTGTTAGTAGTGTTATATTTTCCATTCAAACGCAATATATATTGCATTTGCAACAATGTTTTATTTTTCTGGGTGCACAACATTTGCGAAAACATTTCACAGTGCTTAGAATATAATAACTGCCGAAGGATTTAACATGATATGATGCTTTTTTAAATATAAATAGTTTAAGATGGTGGAGTTTACTGTAAAAATAAAGAAAGTAATACTAGAAGAAAATTACAGCTGCAACTCAAACAAAAACACGCAGTGAGTTGGTGAGCCACTTGCATGGGACGTTATGAGCAGTATAGCTGATTTAGTATGGATATGATTCTCAAAATATGCCAATTTTTATTCAAAAATTTGCAGTAATTAATGAATAAACACTTTATTTGAAAAACTCCCCTTGGTTGAGTCAAGAATCAGAAAGATAGAGCATGAAAGAAAGAAAAGGAGGGAAAGGATAGGAGACCTTAGAATCAACAGTAATTTGAGATGCCTTTCTGGCCTTCTCGACATACTTCATTATTTCAGAGTCTGGGCTAGCCGCATGCTTGTCATCATACACATAGAAACCTTTGCGAGTGAATTCACCTGAATCATGGACAACAGCAGATAAAGAGACTAATAATGGCACAAAATAACTTGGAGCTTCCATTCTAGAAAAACATATGGCAACAACCAATTGTTGAGTTCTTAGTCCCTGATAGTCATTAAATAACATCCCGTTCTACTTATTCTTAAGACAATATGGGCAGCAAGACTACCTTCACGTTTATCTTCTTGCATGATATGAGTCAGAGTTGATTTATAGGATCTTTCTGGAAATTTCTCAATAAATTGAGTACTTGTCGCAATAACAACCCGAAAGCCAACTTGATCAACCAATCTGTATTAATCATAAACACACACGAAAGAAAAAAAAAGGGAAAAAAAGAGGTAATGAAGATATACTAGTTCAGAAGTTTGTAAGGCAGAACTATTTATGACGAAAGTATTTAAATCCACGCGAAAAATAAATTCATTGTTGCATAAGTAGAAACTTTCACTTTCTGAAGCATTTAGCACTTAGCAAGATTCTTTCAAAGCCTCCTCTAAAATACACGGTCAATTAGATTTTATAAAAAATAAAAAATCAACCTTAAAATCGCACTCTTAGACCATGTTTTAGTAACTTTTAGAATGAAATTGCGGCTCCAATGGTGTGTGTAATCAAAATAGAATCTTATAATTTTAAACAGATTCAGAACATGTGACATGCACCTAAATGGACCCATTGGCATTCCAAAGCTTTTAATTGACTGATCAATGTGGTAGACATCTGCGCCGCGTTCAGTGAGCAACATGGCTGCTTGAGAGTAAGGAAAAAATATCCGATTAACTGCAAAGCCAGTGCAGTTCCCAACTACTATTGAGGTTTTCTTTATCTTCTTTGCAACATCTAGCAAGTCAACAATTACTTGGGGAGACGTCTTCTCTGTACGAATTATCTCCAGGAGAGGCATGACTTGAGCAGGACTGCACCAGGATGATGAATCAGTAGTTCAGTACTAAAAAAAATAGTCTAGACCTGGTATAATATTTTACCTAAAAAAGTGGGCCCCAAGAATCCGATTTTGAGATTTTGTCCACTGTCCAATCCAATTCAAGTTTATAGTGGAAGTATTACTAGCAAAGATGCAATGTTGTGGGCAAGAGTTTTCAAGATCAGCAAAAACTTGTTGCTTTATGGAGATGTCTTCAAGAACCGCCTGCCCAAACATCAGGGGAAAAAATTGAAAGTTGATATGAATCACCCAATAACTTTTTTCCTGGTCTCATAAACATTTTCTAGAAATGACAAACTCAATAATCACGAAGCAACTTTCTGCAACACATTAATGTACTAATGGAAACACGAGCATCCTTACTGGTCAAATAATAAATTGCCTACGGCAGCAACAAATTTAGGCATGAAAGTGTAGAAGACTGAGCCAAAGGGTATTATTACTTCATGCATTTGATGTTTTGAGGAACATGACTTGACTTCTGTACTCAATTTTTTTTATAGGATTCATTGTAAAAACAATCCTCTATCTCCAAACATCAATCAGAACTCTTTTCAAGAATTATTGCCTTTTTTTAGCATGCTATAGCAAAAGTCTTACAGAATGGTTAACCTTCCATGCTAGCCTGAACACCACTCATGGACATAATTAATAGAGCTTGTAACACCAAAGGATATTTGAGAAAAGTAGCCAACATGAAGTTTCGATTCAAAATTTCAAACAAATAATCGAAAATGTTTTAGTGGGACTTACTTCTATGACTAAATCCACGTCTTTGAAGCTATCATAGTTGAGAACCCCCTTCAAAAGAGATAGAACTGTCTCTAGCTTCTCCCGAGTCATTATGCCTTTCTTAACACGACTTTGCAGATTGGCTGAAAAGAAAATTAACAGTTGAAACTATTTAAACTTCAAGAAAATATTTTCTTAATTTTACCAAAGAAAAATATTTTGCGAACCTTTAACTCTGCCAATCCCAGCTAATAGTAAATTGTAGTCAACTTCTTTAAGGATTACATTGTAATTACTTAGAATAAACACTGTTGCTATTCCAGAGCCCATCAATCCCCCGCCTATAATAGCGACCTTATTTATTTTTCGTGGTAACAATCCCAAATCAGTGATGCCAGGAATCTGCAATCAAGATTTCGATGAAGACATGAACAGGCAAGGAAAGAGGGAGATTCTCCAAACTAATAAAAAGTTTCAGAACTAGAAATGTTGTATTGTTGTGTTACTATTTTACCATAAAACTAAAAAACATTGAATAAAAAAGCTTTGATTAAATTTTTGCATCTAGGCGTTGTTTCAACCTCTAACTGGCACATAAGTTCAATTTGATAGTTTTAACTAAACAAAACAAGTTCAGAAACTCAAACCACTAAACAGCTAGGTTCCTATATCTGTTGTTTTAAACAATGCTTTGTGCTCTATTTGGTCTGCCATAACTTGCTATCAAATGGAAAAACTTGACATGCTGAGAGGATGTTTCAGTAAAATATAACGAATTTTGAATTAATTGGCAAAACTAATGATTTGGTCACTGTAGTCGGCAAGTTTTAATTAATACACTACTGAACTTTTAATTTTTCGAATTACCCCATTTAACTAACTTTAAATTTACAATTAGGCCAGTCTGTTAAAAAAAAATTAAACAGACGTTAAATTTTTATCTACATGGCTCGGAAAAGAAATACAAAAATAAAAAATATTACTATGTGGCAAAAAAATAATATTTTTTTCACACGTGGCAAGTAAAAAAAAACAAAAAACAGAAAAACAACACAAACTGTCCTACTTGGATTAAGCGTCAAAACTCTTCTCCCATTCCTCTTCCATAGCTGTGCCGATTTTTTCTTATCATCACCATGGTTGACCGGAGCACCAACGACGACGACAACCTCTGGTAGTGGCCACCAGATCTTGTCCATCCAAGCCAACCTCGATTCGACGTATAGCTCAATAGTTCGGCCAGAAGAAGTTCATGTGTCGAACTACCGTTTCCAAATAAACCAAAAAAGTTACAGAGGATAATATCGTTTGATTTCTTGTCGCATAAGAGATTATTGAAATCGGAGTTTTCAACGGAGGCTAAAGAATTGAGGTATGTTAAAACTTTAGAGTAAAAATGGTTGTCCTGAAGGCTTTCATTGAATTGGGGAACTTCTTCGAGCTCTTTCAAACCAAATTTTTCTATTGTTGAAATTGAGCAGAGGTTGGAACCCTAATTCTTTTATAAATATGTAAATTTTGAAATTGGACTCCTTTAGGGATTTGGAATTCCCTTTTACGTATGAAAGTTTAAAAAATTGGACTCATTTGGGGTTTTGAATTTGAGGGAAGTTGGGAAATCCTTTTGAAAATTAATGATTTACCTTTGTATCTCGTCAAATATGATTGCTGGTTATGGATCGAGATCTGAAAAATAGGGTCAAATCCAAACTTGAATTGTTTGCCGTGTTTGGAAGCGGAGTTATCTTTTTTACAGACCATCTGGTACTGGAAAATTCAGTTTCGTCGTTCCGATGGCGAAATTCTTAAGCTACGACGTGTACAAAGTTGATCTCTTGAGAGTTTCGAGATTTATTCTCGTTTTAAAATACCTCTCGCCATCGCCGCCGTCAAAAGCCAACGCAACCCGCCAAATCACCGCTTATGGCTGCAAAGGAGGTAGACACACCACGATGGTAAGTTGCAGAGATTTGCAGATTAGACAAAACAAATATATATATACATATATATATAGAGAGAGAGAAGAAAAGTTTAATATGTTTCCTTCTTTGCTTTTGACACATTCCCCTCTTTTTGAATTGTTTCTGATGTAGAAAAGCTCTCCTTCAGCTTCAGCTCCAGCTCGTATGTTTGAAGGTTTGAAGAAGGGAGAGTCAAAGGAGAGGAGAGAGAAAGAAAGAAAGTAAGAGTAGGCCACGTCATTTTTTTTCATATGTCCACGTAGGAAAAGATTTAACAGTGGTAAGCCCGAGTTAACAAAATGACTCAATTTTAAAATAATAATTAGTTCAATGGGGTAATTCAAAAAATTAAAAGTCCAGTAGTGTATTAAGTAAAACTTGCCGACTACAGTGGTTAAATCATTAGTTTTGCTTGAATTAATTGATATAGTAATGTTTACCATGAGGTTGGGTGTTCAAATCCTCCTAGTGCACAAGAAAGTGCTAGCAATCACTACATTGCTCTAGTTGGAGGAATTAGGCTAGTTTTGTTTTGTTTTGTTTTGTTTTTTTGTTTTTTTTTTGGGGGGGGGTTGGGTGGGGGTGGGGGGGAGAAGGGTAGCTTGGTGTGCTTAGGATTTACCCAAAAAAAACTTGTACCTTCTAATAAACTTCAAGTGGATCTCTGAGAAATCATCAAATCTAATATAATAGGTGATGCATGTTCCAAACCTTTTTGGATCTAAGTCTAGAATTCTACAACAAAAGTACCACTAAATCAACCAAAGCATAGTATGGCATTATTATTAGAGGGAAATATTTACACATATCACAAAATCAAGAATATTTTCACCTAAAAAATAATTTATGTGTCCCTGTTCATAGATGAACGAAGATGTTGGAAAATGTAACACTTCTCAAACCTTTTAAGTTGCTCTTTGAGAAAAGAAGAAGTGGACCAAACTCTTGCAAATGTCAGATTGTCGAAGTCTTTGCAAAGCCTCTACTTCCTGCCAAAAACAGGAATATCAACTTGCATTGTATGCATTCCTCATTTGAGCAGTAAACAGAAAATGAAAAGGGAAATTTATATACACCTTCCACAATCCAGTACAAGGACCAGAAACTATACCCTCTTCAATAACATCAATGCAAACCAGTGGGTGTGTTAGATTTGGATTTTGTTCCCGTGCCTGAGATCTGGCTAAGTTCAGTATTACCCTAGCTTCTGTCAGGGGCTCTAATTTGTCAGTTTTGTAAAGACTAACAGCCCATTGTTTTCTACGGTCAAAAATATCCAAGGCCCAGCGACGTGCTGTACCGAGCAATACATCTGCTGGAGCTACGGCATCCACAAGGCACAACCTTAGAGCATCCTTCCCGTTTACGGGCTTTGACATCTTTTTAGAGAGACAGAGAGTAATTAAACTTCCTGTGCGTACATCATAATGGTAATTTTAAAGTGTGTAAGGGTGATATCGGAACGTGGAAATTATAGCATACCAGAATCATTTCAAGGGCCTTAGGAAGACCACAAGACGTGGAAGCCGTTGTGTTCCTGAGGCAAGTCCAATTGTGAGATTATAAAACAGTAAAATACAACAAAATGCTTTCAGTTCGGCCTTCACTAAATGATTACTCATTGGTGAACCAGGGGTTGTCTTTCCTCTCATATACACCCATGTTTGTTGCACAGCTTTTATGAAATTACTTCTTTGTGGTGCAAATTCAGAAATATATTTGTATCCACGCTTTATTAGACACAATTTTTAAAACTAGCAGAAACGGGTATCAAATCAATTGGCATTGGGCACGTGTTCCAACATCAACACTGCTCTCATGTCCTAAAAAGTTTCAGACTACAAAGTGGTGGTCATGTCAATCTAGTTACTGTACTTGAAAGCTTTAATGGTACATTTTTCTTCTTCTCACTCTTTTTTTTTTTTTGTGATCTTTTCTAAACATTATGTTTAGTTACTACAAATTTCGTTAAGTGCTATGGTTATCCACCGAGTTCTATGCATGTGTCATTCATTTATTATCTAAAAGCTTCCAAGAATAAGTACACAACATTGATCGAGGGGATCGAGTATGAAAGTTAAGAGTAACATCATTGATAAAAATTATGGCATCAAGGACATGCACGGTACAAAATTTCACCTCCAAGTCCAGGAAGGATTCCGTACTGAAGTTCAGGCAAGCCTAGTTGTGCTGTAGAGGTTGATATACGCGCATGGCAAGCCTGATGAGACATTACAATGTATTCCAATATAAGACCATTAAGAAATATAAAAATGACATTCCATCATTTCGCATAAAGAGCATTGGAACACATACAAGAGCTATTTCCAATCCACCACCAAATGCAGGGCCATCAATAGCAGCAACTAGAGGTTTTCTTGCAGCTAAAGCATGGTGCAACCATGAAAAATGGTTATCACTTATCATAGATCTAGTCAAGGTTAAGAAGATTACTGATAACACGTAGCATCTGAAATCGACTTACCTTCCAAAGTGTCAGTTACAAAGTCAATTGACAAATAACCAAGTCCAGTGTGCTCTGTTGTAAGGCATAAATTTACATGTAAGAGTGGAAATGTTTTATTTTTTATACAAAAAAAAGTAACACTATATAGCTAAACATTACTCTTTCTTTCTTGTTTTCTTCCAAAAGCTGTCACATCGGCCCCTGCTGAGAACTTGCCTTTTGAACCTGCTCAATCAACTTCAGATGTCAGCTTCACAACTTTGTGACTATATTCTAATGACAAAATGAATGAAACATCTTCATGTTTACCGATTATAACAAGTGCTTTGACATCATCACGTTGTACTGCCTCCTCAATGCTCTCTTTTAAGTTGAGAAGTACTGAAATTTGTGAAGAAAATGGTTATCTACTTACCGGAGGTCTTTTCTCTTAATATTTCTTTCAACTATTTGATTGGTAACCATAACTGTGGAAAAGAGTTTGTCAACTTGATCAAAAAAAAAAATTTGCACATTTTATTTTGAAGCTAGAAGGTAAACAGTAGAATTTGACTTCATATTTCGGATTAATAAGTGGACAAATTAGTAACAAATAAAGTATTAAGTTCCAAAATTTATCAATGCAAATAAAATAAAATAAAAGGTCAAAAGAGGTCCATGTCAAGGAATTTCAAATCTCCGCCTATTATTATTATTATTATTATTATTATTATTATTATTATTATTATTTCAAGTCATCAAAGTCATAAATAGACAATCACGTTACTGGGTGTGGAAAAGGAAATCGTACCTTGCTAGGGTTAGGGTTTTGTATTGGCTGAGGAGGAGAGAAATCCACACGAAGAGTATGGAATTGATTGATGAATTAAAGAGGGGAAAAGAACAGGTGAGCGATTACTCCAACGACACGTGGCAGAACTCCTACATACCGAGAACCTTATTAGGGTAGCAAGGATTCAGAGAGCCTTCTCGAGTCTTCGGGTTGGGAGAGAATCTCCAAATCTCCTAGTCTTCCAAAAGGTCCAAGAGTCAAAAGTGAGGTCCCCTTCCCAATGGAGTGGAAGGGGTATTTATAGGGTTTTCTGGAGAATGGTCATGTGCTAGGCACATGCCCTCGAGGAAATTCCAAATTTACCCTTAGTCATCAGAGTAATGCTCAGATCGTCCTGCCCTTCTAGCCACCAATCCAATCCCACAATCAATTCCCAATATGAGTCGCCTCCACGTGTCTTCTGCCTCGGGACACGTGAAAGATTCTCTCAAGTTTTGCTTCTTTTTTTCCGGCTCTTCCATTTGTCATTTAATTATTTAGGTCGTATGTGAACCCTAATTTGTACTTGGGCTTACATTTGCCCCCTGCACGTGAGTCACACCTTCGGAGTGGCGATCGTGCAAATTACTTCGAGTCTTTGAGGTCTTGTTTCAAATTTCTGAACAATCCGCTTAGTTTGATCTTGCAAGTCCTGAAAACAGAAAATCCTTGGAGGGGGACCCCTCTAGTCGTGTTGATTTTTTGTTTGGTTAATTCTTCGTGATTGCTTCATCCACTTCTCTTTTCAGGTAACTATAGTATTTCTTTTTCGGACCACAACACCGCAATGAGGAAACATCTATTCTGGGTCATTTCACCTTAACAAGGATCTTGGCTCGGATAGTCTCAAAGAGAAGGCAACACCACAACGAAGAAGCATCCATTCCGGGCCATTTCACCTTAACAAGGATCTTGGCTCGGATATTCTCAAAGAAAAAGGCAATACCGCAAGGATAAAGTATCTATTTCGGGCTATTTCACCTTAACAAGGATCTTGGCTCGAATATTCTCAAAGAAAAGAGGCAACACCGCAACGAGGAAGAATTTATTCCGGGCCATTTCACATTAACAAAGATCTTGGCTCGGATATTCTCAAAGAAAGGACAACACCGCAAGGAGGAAGAATTTTTTTCTAGCCATTTCACCTTAACAAGGATCTTGGCTCGGATATTCCGGCGAAGTAGCATTTATTCCAATCAATTGATTCAACGAGTAATGAGAAGTTAAATGTAAGAGGGGAGAGCTCCTTAGGTGGCTAAACCCTACGGGCCAACCCCTAGGGGAACCAACCTAGTGGCCTCCTCCTTCACATTTTTCCGTTCTTCCTCTACCCTATTTTTATTTGAATGGCTCCTAATACTTGTGCTCTTTTTTGCTTCTTCTTTCAGGTGTTTTTGAGTTTAAATCTCAGACTTCCTTCTTTGCTATGATAAGCATTCAAGTTCAAATGTTTTCCTTACCATCCTTTTTCCTTCCCTTATGCTGAATTCTTCTTGTTTGTAGGCCCTTGATCTCCACTGAACATTCTACAGACCCAGAAACCGCCAAGGAGGCCCCGTTCCTCAGTGATTGGGGAAGGGCTCTCCTCTTTTGGTTCTTCCAACGTTTTTTAAGAGCAAGTTCAGGCTTATGACTGTACAACTTCTCTCGCGCCAGATAAAGAAGGTTTGTTTCTATATGTTGCGGCTTGCGTAGATTTGGGTGACTTTCCCCATTCTGTTTGTATTCACCGCATATGCATAGAGAAACAAGAGTACCCTTTCAGTCCCCTTCACTTTTTGTCTAATTCATTTAGCCACCTTCAGGAATGGCAGCATTGGATCAACAAGATACTTGGGAATGTTGATTATATGGATGTACTAAAGAAAAGGCTGACATTCTTCGTTGCATCCAGCTATGCAGGGACACTCGTATCCAACAGAACCATGGTGCTCCTCTACATGCATATTCGCCATCGGCTGCTTGGGGAATGCACCTTTACTCTGGAGGATGTACATGTAAATCTACCAATGGCATTTGCCCCCTAACGTGTGAGTCACGGCTTTGGTGAGATGAGCGCGCAAAATATTTGTAAGTGTTGAAGTCTACCCTTCTTGAAGCTTGATGTCGTGCAAGCCTCGAAAACGAAAGTCCTAGGAGAGGGAACCTCTAGGGGAGCAAACACTAGGAGGGGGAGCCCTAGAGGAGCTCTCCCAGGATATCTTGGAAAATCTTCGATCTAATCCTTCTTACCCTATCTTGAAATTTATGTTTTCTTTAGAATCAAGAAGTCATCGAGAAGACCAATATTGATGAAGAGGATGATGATGTTCCCATTAGGCTCTTTGTGAGTACCGCAAATGGGGCAGCGACGGTGGCTTCCATTACTTGTGAGATGTCTCGGCATATCACTATTTGTATCGAGTCTTTTTTTACCACATGATGATTGTGTCTGTCTTGATGCTAAGGATTCTTTGTCTGATGTAAGCTCGGATGGCCTGCTGTGGGTGGTGCATCGCTTTCTTCACGCCTTTTTACAACTTCTTCACATGAAAGTTTTGAGGGTACCGATGAGACTCCTGCTTCTTTCAGGAGGAATTCTTTTGAGACTATTATTGATGTTCATCCTCCTAAGGAGGATTCCGCCGAGTTGGTGATTGTTCGGAAGGGTATTGTGGATACCACTTTGGGTGGGTTGAATGACCTTCCGTCTCTCGCGGTATCTCCTAACTCTCCTTGGACATGTCTCCCTTCCATGCTAGGTTGGATCTCTTTATTTCCAATCATCATGTTGTTGCACTTCGTTCGGAAGTCACTTCACGTCTCCATGAGAATGACTTACTTTATGTAGAGCTTTAGGAGCTTCAAGATGCCATAGCTAAATTGAAGACCAAGCTTTTGGGAAATTGAGTCAGCTGCCCAAGACCTTGAAGGCTCGACAGCCTCCAATACAAAGGCTCGGGGTACCACACCATTGTCGACTTGGAGGCTTTAGCTATTCCCCTCTCTTCAGTTCGACAGGTCATGGCCTTTAGCTCATGAACTTTCGTAGTTTTTTCCATTTCCTGTATCAAAAAATTCATGTACATGTATTTCATTCATCAAATTATAGTTTCTTTTATCCTTATTGATTGCCTTTAATTTGAACGATTCCTTAAAACTCAATATTTATCATTGAATCTCAAATTATTCAAATTAATACTCCAAGACAACAATAGGTATTATAAACAAGCAAACATGAATTTTGTCAAAAACATGTATATATATTTTCCACAAACCAATACTTGAATTCATACTCTTTTTTTTAAGAAATCAAAAAAACATTCAAGTATAAGTGAAAATTTGTCAATTCATTGATAATCAAATTGCTTTTAACGAAAAGCATAACGTTTCATATAATAAATCTTGCTTTTGTCGAAGAAAGCATAACGTTCGTCACTTTTAGAGATAAAGTGTAACTTCCTTGCTTTTGTCGAAGAAAGCATAACGTTCACCACTTTTAGAGATAAGTGTAACTCTTTTTTTCGGGGTTGAGGGCTTATACTCAGGTTCCTCAATTACTTTTGAAGATGAAAGTGTAACTTACGAGTACTTATAGTCAGGTGTCTCATTCACTTTTGATGATAAAGTGTAACACTCGGGTGCCTCGTCACTTGGGTCGTCCAATTTCTTGGCAAATGCAGTCTACGAGGACTTGGCCACCATTTAGAGTGGACCACCATTTTGGGTGAATTTTTTTTTTGTCAATTCTTGTGCCTCCTCCCTTGGTCATCCAATTACTAAAGCAAGGGATACTTCTGAGGACTTAAACCACCATTTTTGGTGGACCACTATCTTGGGTGGATTTTTAATTCGTCAATTCTTGTATCTATAGTTCAGAGTTCTTTCGATGGTAGAGCCAGTATTTGGGTTGTCCATCATCTTTGACTTCTGGGACTGCACCATGAGTGATAGTGTTGCACGTTTCTTTTCCTAGTTCAATCTCTCCAAATGACTTCTCACGTGGTATATCCTCCATGATATAACGATCCGTAGTGGAGTGTCATGCGTATTGGTGGTATACACAGAAGTCTGACCTCATTTTCATCTCTTCTGTTACGACCAACCGGGGACTTGGAGGCTTCACCACTCCGTGTTCAACCCATTGTTCGTACAGGCCCCTAAATGCCTTCTCGCTGCGTGTGATAGCCTCCGGGCCCGCATTACGGTATACTTGTCCCCATGTTTTTCTCTCGCTTCGCTCAAATTTCTCATTTTTCCCTCTTGCCCCTTGTGGTTTTGGTGAGAATCCGCCAAACCATAGTTGTTGTCCTCTTGCCCTTTCATGTAACCATCGCATGGTTTGGTGGGGCGATGTCATGATTCCTCCCAAGTCTTGTGCAAAAGATGAGAGGGTCGCAAATGAATCACATGCCTTGGTAATGAGGTGGGGCTTGAAGGCGTCTAAAACACCATTGTTGCATATGCTAACCAAGTTCTTTTCTTCAATTGGCTCTACACACTTCTGTGCTTGGACCCTGAACCTATCCACGTAATCTGACAACTCCTCGTTTGGCTTCTGCTTGAATCGCATGAGCTCTACGATGGTTACATGCTACTGCACATAGAAAAATTTCTTAAAAATTGCAATTTTAGATCATCCCAATCATGGACTGATCCCTTCTCCAAGTTATAGTACCAAATGAAGACATTATCCGTCAAAGTCTTGTTGAATTCCCTCATCAACAAATTATGATTGTTCATTTAATCATATCCTAACCATGGAGACATCGACTCCACGAACCTGGCAATGTGTTTCCTAACATTTCCTTTCTCCCCATTGTATTTTGGAAATTGCGAGGGATGCTCGATATACCCTGCCGGGTAAGGTTGTCTCCGAATATGTGCCGAGTAAGGTGGAGTAAAGTCTAGCTCCGAAGGTCGGGATGTCTGCCTGCGAAATTGATTGATCACATCGATCATATCATCCTTCTTCACGTATTGGCTCGTGGCATGGACTCTTTGTGGTGTTGTGACATATTGCTGCATTGGCGGTGTGTATGGTAAAGAAATTGGTTGATGCACACTTGCATCGTGCAAAGCTTGCATTGGTTGTGCTTGTTGAATCGTTCGTTGGACGTAGCTTGGGATGGTCGGTACCTGTACTTGTGAAAA
This sequence comes from Panax quinquefolius, assembly GCA_020205615.1. Classification (NCBI taxonomy): domain Eukaryota; kingdom Viridiplantae; phylum Streptophyta; class Magnoliopsida; order Apiales; family Araliaceae; genus Panax; species Panax quinquefolius. Next base: position 5,277,251 of record CM035162.1, on the reverse strand, counting down.
TGCGGGGAGAGTGGTCATGAGGATGTTTGTCTGAGGCTGGCTTGCTTCCAGTCTGGGTTGTGGCATATCATCACTGTTTTGGGGTGTCAAGTTGATTATTGGAACCGACTGATTCTCCGTTAATGGAGGTACAGTCTGATTCTCTCTGTTATTGTTGTTGTTGTCCTCCACCCCTGCTTGTTCTCCTTGCAAATTGCCCGAGAACATGGCCTTGAAGGTGGGAATTTACATCAACTGCTGGCGAAAATTTCCAATTTCCTCTTGCTTTCTCTGCATCACCAACATCATAGCCATCATCATTCCTTGTCCTTCCCGTGCTTCCTTCAATCCCTTGACCATCTCCATTTACCTGACAACATTCTGCTGCTTCTCGCTTGCATCCTCGCCATTTTCTCGTACTGTCATGTCTGCGGCATTCGTTTGTTGTTGATTGGCCATATATGGTGATGTTGAATTTCCTTCCGAACTGTCTTCAATAATAGGTTGATCGAGATCCAGATTTGCACACTGGAAAGCTTGATTTGCTTGCCTTGGAACTGGACCCGGTGAAGTAATGTTCGTTGTCGGTGAAGCTCTTCCTATTATTATCCCACTTCGAGTTGTGGACATACTCTTCACGAATTCTACACCTCTCCAGCAGAGTCGCCAAAGAAATGTGGGCAAGGAATTCGTACCTTGCTAGGGTTAGGGTTTTATATTGGCTCAGGATGAGAGAAATCCACGAAGAGTATGGAATTGATTGATGAATTAAAGAGGAAAGAAGAACAGGTGAGCGATTACTCCAACGACACATGGCAGAACTCCTAGAATCCGAGAACCTTGTTAGGGTAGCAAGGATTCAGAGAGTCTTTTCGAGTCTTCGGGTTAAGAGAGAATCTCCGAATCTCCTAGTCTTCCAAAAGGTCCAAGAGTCATGTGCTAGGCACATGTCCTCGAGGAAATACCAAATTTACCCTTAGTCATCATAGTAATGCCCAGATCGTCCTGTCCTTCTAGCCACCAATCAAATCCCTCAATCAATTCCCAATATGAGTCGCCTCCACGTGTCTTCTGTCTCGGGACACGTGAAAAATTCTCTCAAGTTTTGCTTATTTATTTCCGGTTCTTCCGTTTTCATTTAATTATTTAGGTCGTATGTGAACCCTAATTTGTACTTGGGCTTACACTGGGTATTGCTCCTACTAAAGTTGATGAACTATTATCAGCCAATATCCAAACATAGAACACAACCCATTAAGTACTTGCCGGTTGCCTCTTCTATTGTATTAATTAAGAATCTTATATCAAGTGAATTAGTCATAATGGTTTGAGTGATTTTGCAGTCCTGACAACAAAAATGATCAACCTGCTGTGCAGGTAATACTTTTTACACAGACGATTACAAATATGTATGCACCAACTAGACTTCTGACATTACTTTTCTTCTTAAAAAAAAAAATCTGTTACCATCCCCATTTCTCCTTAATGTTGGAAAAGAACATCTTGAGTTCTATAAGTCTCCATTGTTTATAATTATTGAAACAATCCAATTCTTGTTGTTATATGTTACTCAACAAAATAGTCAAAAGGAATATACCGGTGTTACTCACTACTTACAATTCTAACAATTGTTGAAAGTAGGGGATAATGATCAAATTTTAATAAGATTATAAACGAAATAAGATGAGAAGGGGAAAAGAACGAATCCAAAATCGGAAGCTGAAAAAAGATTAGTAAGTACTTAGTATAATTAAATACCATCAACAGATACTAAATTGAGAGGTGGGTTGTCAATAATAATGACGCCAACTCCATCAGTTCCGACCTCTGATAATACTTTGTTCCCCTTCTTCATGCTGCCGCTGCCGTCGTCGTTTTGCTTGCCTCCCTTCTCTCTTACATAGCCTAATTCCTACCAGGCTCGATTCCGTCGTTTCGTACCAGAAAATAAAAGATTCCTTTTCATAGTGGTGACAAAATGTGAGGACGAAGCATTATTTATTTTTATTTTTCAAACTTTGAACCTTTTCCAAATTTTACCTCGGTACTTATTTTCCTTTTATTTTTAAAATCTATGTAACAAAATACAAGTAATTTTAAATTTTCTGTTCATCTTAATAAATCATTTAAACCGTTCAAAATTTGAAATAAATTTTATCGTTCATGTAGTGTCGGAGGCACATGATACAACTAGTAGTAATATATTTTTGAAACTTTCAATTGTATTTTACAAAATTACATTTCATTTGTTTCAAAATATATTATTATTATTAAATTTTATAAATAAATTTAAAATATTTTTAAATTCAAAATTAACATAATTTATTTTTATTTTAATCGCTACAATGATAAATATTATAAACTATCTAAAGTTTATTATTTTATATTTTTAGTTAATTATTTGTTATTTTAAATTTAAAAATATTTTTTTATTTTTAAAAATTAATAATAAGTTTATAATTTAAAATAGAAGGAGTATTTTTTTAAGTGGGTGTTACAAGCAAATGATGTAATGATGTAACTAAAGTGGGAGCGTGGGATAAGGACTATATATTAAGGGAAATGATATTTTCATAACAGTTTTTGATATTTTTATACGAAAAGTGTCGCTATAGATCCTATAACGACGATTTTTACATCTACAGCGACACTTTGCGTGTGAAAATATCAGAAATTATTGTGAAAATATTGTTTACCTATATTAATTGATAATTCTTAAATTGCTTTGTAATATAGATACGAGTGAGTATTTGATAAAATTGTAAGTTTTGATTATGAATACAACTTTAAACTTTAAAGCACACACATTATGTCTGAAATCTATTAAATATATTAAAATGCAGTACATAATATTATAGCTTGATATCTGTCATTCTCACAATTCAATACGTGTCCTGCCTAATTAATGTTCATTAACACCTTTAACAAAACTGTATAATTTAACTTGGGTTAAATCTTTCCAAGTCACTCTACTATATCGTCAACTTTACAAACCCAATCACTAAACTTTTTTTTTACAATCAACTTTCATTGTACTCAACTTTTATAACAAACCGCTAGAAAATCAGATTAAATCAAGTTGACTTTTAACGGTTTACTTACGTATCACGGTACACTTGTCAAAAAAAAAGCTTATGTGTCAAGAATTATCCTATGTGGTCTTGATTATGTGGATTTAGAGGAAAAAATTGTGGAGAAAATAAAAGAATTATTTTAAAATATAATATAAATTAAAAAGTTGGCCAAAAATAAGAAAATAAATAAAAATATATTTAATTAATTTTGTAATTAATATAAAATGGAGTTTTTTTATTTTTATTAAAAAATTAAAACGAATTTTTTAATAAAAATAATTAGTTTTGTTTATTTTTATTTAAAAAAATTAAAACTACAGTGTTTTTAATAAAAATAAATATTTTAATAAAATAAAAAAATGCGTTTTTTAATAAAATAAAAAAAAATAGTTTAATTTATAAAAATGTAGTTTTTTAAAAATTATTTGCATATATAATTTTTTTTAAAAATGCGATTTTTTAAAAAAAATTATTACTTTTTTATAAAATGCGCTTTTTACAAAAAATTTAAAAAAAATGCAATTTTTTATAAAATTTAAAAAAATGCAGTTTAATTTAATTAAATTTAAGAAATAATCATTTTTATTAAAAGAGGAAGAAAAATAATTCTTATTTTTGTGATTATAAGAAAATATTTTTATATAATTAATAGAAAATATTTTTTATAATTCTTTACAAATATAATGATATAAATTAAAAATATGTCAAGAACACACACTAACACACCAAGAATACACATATAAATTCAAACACACACACTAACACACCAAGAACACACACACTAATTCCTTAATTTTCTTAATTCTTCCTGCAAATTAGGCCGCTAAAACGAATCGCGTCTGACCATTCGGAGGAATCCAAAGATGTTAAATACTAATAATTTTGTCATTCTGTAAATTTTATCAAACACCAGTGAGCATTGCTAATACAACAAATTTTGCGAGAATCATTCGATTTCCCTACTAATCCAAATTAGTAGGTCGTCGTGCATAGTGCCTAATACTAGTAGTAGTAGAAGAAGATGGTGACTATCTCGGTGTTCCTAACTTCATTAATCCATCGATCTTCCAAAATTGATCCGCCTAAATGGAGGGAATCCACCAAACGAAATTCAGCGCATAAACTTCCATCACTCTGTCGCATTCTCCGGCGACAACAGAGCGTTCACGGCTCTCATCCTCTCGGATCGCGAGAATCGGGCGCCTCTCTCCTCTCTCCTCTTCTTCCTATTTGTCTTCTTCTTGGTCATCGATCGGATCTAAAGACGATACTTAGATCCTCTAACATAAACAGAGAACCTCCGACTCAAACAGAGAAAGAAATGGGCGCGAAGATGTATGGATTCATTTGCTCCTAGATATCTTACTCCTTCTTATCCGATGCCCTCATTATTTAGATCCGTCTGTCGCCATGCTTGGTTGCCGTGCATCTTCTCATCTCTGCACCGGTTAATATTTAGGCATCGCTACTTCTAACCACGTCTGAGTTTTTCGAAGTTGAAGTAGTAGTGGAGAAAAACACTGAAGGTTGGGATATTTTCTTTCAATTATGTTGATAATTGAAAGCTTTAGATTGGTTTATTAAATGTGGATCAAAACTTTTTTATTTTCATTTGATATCAATTTTGAATTTTAGTCATTCATTAATTTTGAATTTTTTAAAAAATTTGAATTAGCTTATTAAAAAAATTTGGTTGATATTATAATAATATGTGACGCCCCCAAAATTAGGTATACATCACCCATCTTGGGTCGCCACTTACATGGTACAGAATTTAAATACAACTTACTAACATAATCGTAAGTATGCAATACTGACGTAAACGTGAGTTTAAATACAAATATCGCTTACTAGATATTATACTGAACTCAAAAAGGAGTCCTAATTACAATTATTATCACACTATTTCACGAAATAGTGAGGACTACTAATCTTATCTTCGGGACCATCACTGCGTTTCCCTGGCTGTCGTCCTATATATATTGTGGCGCCCCCAAAATAGGTATACACAACACTCATTCTCGAGTCGCCAAATACATGGTACAAAAAAGCAAACTACAACTTCAATAATACAAATGTCGTGTGAAATACGACAATAATATATAATGTGAGTTTAAATATAATATTGTCTTCTAGACAATATCTATACTCAAATAAATCCCCATCATAATTATTGATTCATTATTTTACAAAATGGTGAGGACTACTAAACAACTCTCTCTAGAACCTTCATTCCATACCCCGACTACTAAGACTCGCTACATTCTCGCCTCCCGAGAAGAAAAATGGAACAACAAGGAAAAGGGTGAGCTCAACTAGCCCCCAAGAAAAGAATATTATGACTAAGATAATATACAACAAATTATCGTTAGTCTTCAACGAGGAAAAATCGATAGAATCAATGATAGGCAACAAGTTTCGGATCAATATTCGCGGTGAAATAATAATTCATAGAAAGAGTTACGTAGAGAATGAAATCTACTATAATCTATGAATTTAATACCCATCATCAATATTTTATCCTCAATAACATCAATCAATATGCATCTGGAATCAAATATTCATCTTTTTGACTACAGGGCCAAAGATATTCATCATTAGTCATGTTCATTTAAACACTGTTCATCTTTGCACTACTGAGCCAAAGATATTCTTCAAAATCATTCATCTTTGCACTACGGGCCAAAGATATTCAATAATATCATCATTTAGGGTGAGGATGATGAAAAATATTTTTAAAAACGAATCCATGAAGAAACAAAATGACAAGGATTAAGGATTAAGGATTCGTACTTGGTTTTATCCACGCCAAAATACCTCAAAAATAATCATAGTGGTGTAAAATTCAAGAATGATCAAAACATGGATCTGATCGAGTTAGTATCCGGAATAGATATTTTGGACAAAAAGAAGAAATTTTATTTTTCGATTGAATAGTCTTGAGTATCACGTGAATAGTCAGATATCGTGAATAAAGTCTTAGATATCGTGAATAGTAACTCTCGACACCAAAAGATAGAAATTCTAAAAAACATCTTCACGCTTCATTAATAGTACTCGTGAATAGTAACTTCGTGAATAAGTAACTTCATGAATAAGAACTCGTGAATAAGAACTCATGAATAAGAACCCATGAATAAGTAACTTTCAGACATGAAAAAGTTCCAAATTTGATAAAAACTTGGATCAACATTTCAAAGATAATGATATTGAAGAAATAATATCATTACAAAAAAAAAATATCCCTTACCTCGAAAGATCGATCTTTCTAAATTGAAACACCTGATATAAAGGCTATGACTTGTACTTGCATTGCAGATATAGCAATACTCAAAGTATACTCAAAATACTCACAAGAATACGCTCGATAATATAGAGAGAAAACTTGATTTACGGTGTGATTTTCAATTCTAACCTAAGCACCCTATTTATAGAAATTGCTTAGAACACCAAAAGCGAGAAAATTTAATAAATTAATAATATAATTATATTATTTTCTACACATGTCTAGAATCTGATTTCAGCCATCAAACACATGCCACCTTCTAGAAAAAAATAAGAAAAACGTTTTTCTAATTTTAAATATTTTAAACTTCCAAAATCAATTATTTGAGACTTGAACTTCAATAATTCATAATAAATAGCCCTTTCATCAGAAAATTCGAATCTCATGAGTTTTTATAGGAAATTCAATTCTCTACAACTTTGCAGAAGAAAGTTTTTCCAAATTCCAAATAGAAATTGACCGAAATCCACAAACGGGCGATTTTACACAGTATAATCAAATTTCGATCGATAAATGGGGTCAACCAAGCATGTTTAACATGTTTTAAACATTTATTACAACAAAAATACTCTTCCTCCTCGTATACTCATATATCCCACATTCGTTGTAAAAATATCACCGTTAATATATTATTAAAATAATATATTTAAATGAATTATTTTATCAGAAAAAGATAAAATATTAATTTTCAACAATTGTCATTTTAAAAATTTTCTCCATCTATATCCACATAAAATCAATATTTTCCTCATCATATAAATCAATAATTAATTATTCACAAATAATATTACAGAATCACAATATTGACAACCAGGCAGTTCCCAAGAAAGAGGGGGCTTTCCAATAAGAATTTCTTCTTCTTGGTAGCAATTAGGTGACCAAACCTCTCCTTAGATGTAACTTTCTAGACATTGCCAATAATGTTATCTAATAATATTATTCAGATAATATGAATTATTGCTTCGATAATGAAAGATAATGTGTAATGACAATTATTGAAATAACAATGATATAAAATATCAACGCAAAGAATTATTAACTCAATAAAATACCGAATAAGAATTATCAGTAACCATTATTGAGTAGTGCCTTCTACGTAAAGAATCAATAATTGGTGCAATACTGGTGTCTTCTTGTTCAACAACGCGTATTAGTGTGTTTTAACCACCGGGGTATTCCAACAATGATAATTGGTAATAACTACGCCTGCTTATTTAAAAACAACTTATATTTGTCATTTTCTTCATCCAATCACTTTCCGTTATGGGGCCCACACATGGTCATTTTGGCCGTCGCATGCGAATATTCCCAACGATGCGAATATTCCACGACCAAACGAATATTCCCAAGCGATAATGAATATTTTATAACCACTTTTGCTTAATTTGAAATATTTGCATATTTAACCCTTAACTATCCACATTAATCAAATCAACCCTTACTATTTCAAAATAATAAATAAAGGAAATTCCTTTTATTTAAAAATTTTGGGTCTTACAACCTCCCTCCTTATGAAATTTCGTCCTCGAAATTGACGTGCGTACACTGGTGTTTCAAAAGGTGAGGATACCTCGCTTTCATTTCCGCTTTCTAATTCCCGTGTCATTTCTCTATAAAGCATGATTCCTCCACAAAACTTTAACTTGTGGTATGACCTTTCTTGGCGTAGGACATGCTCCTTCCTATCCAAAATCTTGACAGTACCTCCTCATACGTTAAGTCTTGGCTATCTCGTCCGGGTTCTAACTCAATAACGTGGTTCGTCTTTCACATATTTACGAAGTACGGATATGTGAAACACATTATGAACACGAGACATACTCTTGAGGTAACGCAAGTCTATAGGCTTCATTTCTACTCGGTCAAGAATTTGAAATGGACCAATAAATCATGGATTGAGCTTTCCTCTCTTCCCAAATCTTGTAACACCCTTCCATGGAAGCAACTCATGCAATCGCATGATCCCTACATTAAATTCCACGTCCTTTCGATGAAGATCCGCATAACTCTTTTGTCGATCTTGTGCCGCTTTGTATCGTTGTCGAATCATTTGGATCTTTTCGGTGAGTCATACGTCTTAACTCTCGGTCCCAACAATGTTGCTTCACCCACCTCATCCCAACATATTGGAGAACGACATTTTCGTCCATATAATGCTTGAATGGAACCATGCCTATATTTGTTTAATAACTATTGTTGTATGAGAATTCCACCAATGGCAAGTACTTATCCCAACTTCCTTTGAAATCTAGGACACGAGTTTTAATATATCTTGAAGAGTTTGAGTAGTCCTTTCGATTTCCCATCCGTTTGAGGATGGTATGCCAAACCAGATAATCGTAAATTGTGCCCATAGCTTTCTAACCCAAAATCATGAAGTGAATCTTGGGTCACGATCTAAAACTATGGATACCGGCATGCCATGCAATCTCACAATCTCATTTACGTACATACGAGAAAGACGTTCAAGGAATAAGTCTCTCGTATCGGTAAAAATGAAGCGAGACTTGGTTAATCTATTAACAATAACCCAAATAAGATTGATATCTTGAGAAACCGCAGGAAGACCCGTAACGAAATCCATAGTAATGTGTTCCCACTTCCATTCCGGAATCTCAAGTGGTTGCAACGGACCCTTAGGTACAAGATGCTCCGCTTTACACGCGTTAGCAAGTTAAACACATCGAGATAAACTTTGCAATCTCTCTTCATATTGTTCCACCAAAATGTATGTCAAGATCACGATACATTTTAGTACTTCCAGGATGGATTGCAAATGGCGTGTTAGGTGCCTCCATCATAATCTTGTACTTCAAAATCGTAGTCGTTAGGAACACAAAGTCTAGAGTGGACTCAAGTATTCCTTCTTCATCAATTCTCGCTTAGGAATAGCTCCTTCTTGTACTTTCTTCTTCATACGCATCATCATTTCCCGAGTCGGTGGCTTCGAGCAATCTTAACTTTTTCTATTAAAGTTGGCTCTATCGTATACTTGACATCATCGCACTCGCTCCTCGCATATAATCTTCTACTCATCGTGTCGCATTTACCACGTTCGCTTTTCCGGGATGGCGTACGATCGAACATGTCTTTGAAATGAGTCTCCTCTTGAGTTCTTCGAAGCTCTTCCCACATTCCTTGCTCCATTCGAATTTTGTATCTCTACGAGTCGATTCGTTAATGGAATAGCGATTCGAGAATATCCTTCAACGAATCTCCGATAATAACCAACTAAGCTTCAGAAAGCTACATATTTTTCGATTCTTCGACTTAAGTTGCTCTCAATCGTGACTCATATCCCAATCTTGGATAAAGACGTCACAATGACACCTATCGATTTACTTATCGCATCGAATATGGCGTCCCCTACAGAGAGTGCGGCAGGTGAATTCCACAAAGGAAGTCACAAGATAAAGGCTCGGTACCAATTTCTATAGTTGAATTTTTAACTCACGAAGTTCAATAGAGCCATTCGATATGAGATTTTAGAAATGAGTTTTGTATCGGGTTCAAAGTCGATACAAAATTTAATATCAAGCTTTGGGAGTAAGCCAAGAAATTCTTCAGGAAATACGTCAGGAAAAATCAATAACAACAGGAATATTATTCAAATCTGACGTGTCTTTATTCAAATCCATAACATGGACTAAGAAAACTTGACATCCGTAATAAACGAATGACTTCATGGCTTGATATGAAAATGTTTGACTACAATGGTTTGATTGCTTGAATTCGAATAACAGGTTGCTTAGGAATATGAAAACTAACAACCTTACAAAAGCAATCAATTTGGCATGATGAGTAGTTAACCTTAAAATCACATCAAAAGCAAATATCTCTATAGAAATAAGGTTAACAGGTAATGTGATAGTGCTAACTTGAATCAAGCAAGATTTTTAAACAACGGATGTAATGAAAGTTTCTCCAATGGAGTCTCCACAGATAGGTCAAAGTTTAATTTCTCCGTAGTCAAGTTCAAACGTTGAGCGTAAGTAAGAGAGATAAAAGAATGGGTAGAACCAATATCTAGTAAGGTATATACTTGCAAGAATTTATAATTAACTAACCTGCGTCTAACTTCGTTCGGGTTCCTCGCATTTTGACCATCACAACAAACGCTTCTTCCGGAATCGTTGACTTTGACTTTTCTCGGATGATCTTTTTGAGTCACCGTCCCCACATTGAACTAGGTTTCATCATCGTATAATCTCGGCGATATGTCCTTCCTTTCCACAATTATAGCATACCTTGAAATCATTGTTGTGGCGCTTTGGTGATATGTCCCTCTTTTCCGCATTTGTAGCATATAATGGGTGGTCGTTCTCCTCCTTAAAACTAGTTCTTCTTTGGTACGGCGTCTTCACATGGTCGTTGTTGAATCTCCTCTTTTAAAATCTCCTCCCACTCGCTTTTCTATTTTCATGGCCACGATTACCACGAGAGTGGTTCCGCTTTGTCCGTATTCTTCTTTCTCCGCTTGGTTATCGTTATTCGATGGCTTCGCTATCTTCTTGATGATCCACGTTATGGTCCCTCGGTTGAGCGTACTTTCGTTATCTCGCTTCTAACAACCGAGCCTCATTGACAACATCCTGAATAGAGAGAAAATTTATGAGAAATGATATCTTGGCGTATGTCGGGTTTCAAACCTCTCGAAACATCCGCGCGTCATCGTTCCTCATTCTCCACCAAATGAGGTGCAAACTGGATAACTCCGCTGAACTTCGCCTCATCTTTGGGACACCGTCATTATTCGCTTTCTAGTCTAATAAACTCCACTTCCTTCATATAGCGAATACTTTCGGGGAAGTACTTGTCATTGAATCAAGTTCTCAAACGTCTCCCATGACATCTTTGAGTGCGTAAATTTGGATGGAGTACGCTTCACGATTCCCACCAATGTCTCGCCTCGCCACTTTAACATAAAGGTGGCGAATGGAACTTTCTGTTCTCCGTGCATCCCAAGACATCGAATATCTTGGTAATTTGTTTGACCCACGCTCTCGCCTTAATCGGATCCGCTTTCCCCGCATTCGTGGTCCCAACTCTTTGAATCGCTTGGGCGTGACCACCCGTGAATTCTATCATTTCCTCCTCATATTTTGAACACGAGTCTCCTCGTCGATTTTGCATGAATCGCAAAAAGCTTCTAAACATCCCCTCGTTCATCATCTCTTTCGGGGCAAAGGTGTTGTTCATACAAGAGAACATTACCAACTGTTGTTGCACGTTCTCCTCGTTGGTGAGTCTGAGCATCTCCACGGTCTCATTTCCATTGTTAATATTCTCACGACATTCTCAAATCTTTGTCATAAAATAAGGGTTAATTAAAGAAATCAATATATCACATAATATCCCTATATCTTGACCAACTAACAAATAAGCTTAGGTAGGACACACTTTAGCGAAGGATTTACTCGCTCTCCCTCCTAGTTTTATTCCCCGATCTCCGCCGAGATCATATCCCTAAGCTCGATACCAACCTGTGGCGCCCCAAAATAGGTATACACAACACCCATTCTGAGTCGCCAAATACATGGTACAAAAAGCAAACTACAACTTCATAATACAAATGTCGTGTGAAATACGACAATATATACTATGAGTTTAAATATAATATTGTCTTACAGGCAATATCTATACTCAAATAAATCCCCATCATAATTATTGATTCATTATTTTACAAAAATGGTGAGGACTACTAAACAACTCTCTCTAAACCTTCATTCCATACCCCGACTAAGTACTCGCTACATTCTCGCCTCTGAGAAGAAAAATGGAACAACAAGGAAAAGGGTGAGCTCAACTAGCCCGATAAGAAGAATATTATGACTAAAGATAATATCTGACAAATTATCGTTAGTCTTCAACAGGAAAAATCGATAGAATACAATGATAGACAACAAGTTTCAGGATCAATATTCGCGAATGAAATAATAATTCATAGAAGAGTTACGTAGAGAATGAAATCTACTATAATCTATGAATTTAATAAATTCATCATCAATATTTTATCCTCGTAACATCAATCAATATGCATCCGAATCAAATATTCATCTTTGCACTTCTGGGCCAAAGATATTCATCATTAATCATGTTCATTTAAACACTGCTCATCTTTTGCACTACTGAGCCAAAGATATTCTTCAAAATCATTCATCTTTGCTACTGAGGCCAAAGATATTCAATAATATCATCATTTAGACCGAGGATGATGAAAAATATTTTTAAAGAAACGAATCCAAAGGTGAAACAAAATGACAAGGATTAAGGATTAAGGATTCGTACTTGGTTTTATCCACGCCCAAAAATACCTCAAAAATAATCATAGTGGTGTAAAATTCAAGAATGATCAAAACATGGATACAATCGAGTTAGTATCCGAATAGATATTTTGGACAAAAAGAAGAAATTTTATTTTTCTATGAATAATAATAGTCAGATATCGTGAATAAATAGTCAGAGTATCGTGAATAGTAACCGACACCAAAAGATAGAAATTCCACAAAAACATCTTCATGCTTCATGAATAGTACTAAATGAATAAGAACTCGTGAATAAGAACTCATGAATAAGTAACTCGTGAATAGTAACTCATGAATAAGAACCCATGAATAAGTAACCCGATATGAAAAAGTTCCAAATTTGATAAAAACTTCAGATCAACATTTCAAAGATAATGATATTGAAGAAATAATATCATTCTGAAAAAAAAATATCCTTACCTCGAAAGATCAAGACTTTAAATTAAACAAACAGGATATAGGCTATGACTTGATTTGCCAGTATAGCAATACTCAAAGTATACTCAAAATACTCACAAGAATACTACGATAATATAGAGAGAAAAACTTCAGCTTTACGGTGTGATTTTCAATTCTAACCTAAGCACCTATTTATAGAAATTGCTTAGAACACCAAAAGCAGAAAATTTAATAAATTAATAATATAATTATATTATTTTCTACACATGTCTAGAATCTGATTTCAGCCATCAAACACATGCCACCTTCTAGAAAAAATAAGAAAAACGTTTTTCTAATTTTAAATATTTTAAACTTCCAAAATTAATTATTTGAGCTTGAACTTCAATAATTCATAATAAATAGCCCTTTCATCAGAAAATTCGAATCTCATGAGTTTTTATAGGAAATTCAATTCTCTACAACTTTGCAGAAGAAAGTTTTTCCAAATTCCAAATAGAAATTGACCGAAATCCATAAGCGGGCGATTTTACGTGCTATAATCAAATTTCACTCGATAAATGGGGTCCACAGACATGTTTAACATGTTTTAAACATTTATTGCAACAAAAATACTCTTCCTCCTCAGATACTCATATATCCCACATTCGTTGTAAAATATATCACCGTTAATATATTATTAAAATAATATATTTAAATGAATTATTTTATCGAGAAAAGATAAAATATTAATTTTCAACAATTGTCATTTTAAAATTTTTCTCCATCTATATCCACATAAAATCAATATTTTCCTCATCATATAAATCAATAATTAATTATTCACAAATAATATTACGGAATCACAATATTGACAACCAGCGCTTCCTGAAAGAGGGGCTTTCCAATAAGAATTTCTCTTCTTGGTAGCCAATTAATTAGGTGACCAAACCTCTCCTTAGATGAACTTTCTAGACATTGCCAATAATGTTATCTAATAATATTATTCAGATAATATGAATTATTGCTTCGATAATGAAAGATAATCGTGTAATGACAATTATTGAAACAACAATGATATAAAATATCAACGCAAACAATTATTAACTTAATAAAATAATCTTTGAATAAAGAATTACCGTAACCATTATTGAGTAGTGCCTTCTTACGTAAGAAATCAATAATTGGTGCAATACCGTGTGTGCTTCTTTTATTCAACAACGCGTATTAGTGTGTTTTAACCACCGGGTATTCCAACGGTATAATCTGATAACAACTACGCCAGTTATTTAAAAACAACTTATATTTGTCGCTTTTCTTCATCCAATCACTTTCAAGTATGGGGCCCACACATGGTCAAGCCGTCAAATACGAATATTCCCTGACAAAGATTTAATATTCCACGACATCAAACGAATATTCCCCGACGATATAATGAATATTTTATAACCACTTGCTTAATTTGAAATATTTGCATATTTAACCCTTAACTATCCACATTAATCAAATCAACCCTTACTATTTCAAAATAATAAATAAAGGAAATTCCTTTTTATTTAAAAATTTCGGTCTTACATATATTCTCATTTCTGAAGAGAACGATGAAAGAAAGGGTGAGCTCAACTAGCCCATAAGAAATATTATGACTAAGATAATGCGAGAATAAATTATCAATAGTCTTCAACAATGTTAAACCGATAAAATACAATAGACAACCAGGTTTAAGCTGCGGTGAATATCTAATCCATTAAAAGAGTCAAGTAGAAAATAAAAGTCTACTATCTTTTAGGTTTTAAAGGTTTTTCATCATTTGTTATAAATTTGAGACTCGAATTTTAATAAATATTCCACATCATCGAATCACCCCTCGCACTACTACCAAGGATATTCTTTAGTATCACGACCACAATTATTCATGCACTACGGGCCAAGAATATTTGTGTATTCATTAATGGTCATGATCATGCCAACAATCGTCCATCAATGCACTACTGACACTTTGAGGATTTTTACCACATCATTTGTAACATTACGGTCGTGATTACACCGAATAGTCTCTCAGTCATAATCATACCAAGTCCATCTATGCACTACTGAATGCCGCAGATGACTTTAAAAAAATATAAACATGAGGATGATGACAATGATATAAGAATTTAATAAAACAAGTTCAAGAATTATTTTATCCGTGAAATTATTAACGTCCAAATTATCAACGTGATCTTTGTTTTGTAGAGTAAAATTCAAGAATGATCGGAAGAATATTTCCATGAAAAGATCTTCGGATGAAGCCTTGAAATATCAAGGATATTCCACTAATTTCATGGAGTATAGAAGTCAAAGATTTAACCAACCGAGTATAATAAAGAATGGAATAACAAAAGAAATCACCATGCATGCGATTGCCCGCTGACAAAGTTATTCCAATGAGAATAATAATAACGGAACCAGTGCGGTGAAATTCACAAACAGGATGATCCAATGAATAATAAATGCTGAATAATAAACAATGGAACCGAGTCCTGTAAAACACACGAGCGAGGATATTCCAACAGAATAATAAATACGGAACCAGTCCTGTGTAAAACACACGCAGCGTGGATGTTCCAACGAGAATAATAAAGATTTTAACCAGTCCGTAAAACACACACGATGACAGGATGTTCCAATGAGAATAATAGAAGAATGTCACCAAGTATAGGGTAAACCAGATATACGAGTTATTCCAATGAGAATAATAAGCGATGGAATAACAACAGTTCTCTTCATGAATAAGAAAGAATAACACCCCTTACATTTGGTAGGAGATTGAATCTTTGCAATACGATGTAGTAACAAAATACTCTTCTTCTTTCTCTTATTCTCTCTATACTTTCTCTCTATATAAGCTTGAATGAATTAAGTGAAAATAATGAAGCCCTAGCCCTCTATTTATAGAAGATTTCTAGCTTAAGACCGCTTAGTGTGAAAAGACAAGTGGCTTGACGACTAATGATGTGAAAAGAAAAGTGGTTTGGCGCTCAGAATGTGAAACGACAAGTGGTTCGGCGCTTTTATGTGTGAAACGACAAGTGGTTCGGCCGCTCAGAATGTGAAACGACAAGTGGTTCGACGTCTGGTAAAGGTAATTACTATTAACGAAGGTAAATACTATTGACGAAGGTAAATACTATTCACAAGGGTAATTACTTATCGACGAAGGTAATTACTATCGATGAAGGTAAATACTATTCACAAGGGTAATTACTATTGACGAAGGTAATTACTATTGATGAAGAGACTCTTAGATGATGACATATGAGCCCCCATAAAATAATCAAACTTACCACAAATCATTTTTTTCATCAACACATATTTAATCTTTCAACAATTATTAATCATTTATAACTTAATCGCTCAATTATTGATTTAATACTATAACATATTATACGATGATGATCTTAATGACAATAATTGAATCAATAATATAAGAGATATGATCACGTGAATTCATCGTAGTAATAATTGAGCATAGGTGGTGACTTCTCAATGTAAGCATCAATAATCAATACTGAGTGTCTTCTTGTCAACTACGCCAGACATCGATTTACTTTTACCACCGGTAGTTCAACAGTTTTAACGGTAACACCTCCGTAGTTATTTTTATAAAATGTTTTTGTCATTTTCTCAATCCGATAATAATTACATTATGGGGTCCACCAATGATTGAGCCATTTATGCGAATATTCCTAACAAAAGAATATTCCCCACCAAACGAATATTTTATAACAACTTGCATATTTTGAAAAATTTATAAATATTACCCACAACTATAACATTATATCAAATTTATTCCATAATATTCAAAAATAATATTTATAGAAAAAATTCATCTTTATTTATAAAAGTTTGGGGTCTTCCAACCTCCCTTCTTCTTATGAAATTTCGCCCTCGAACTTGCAGACGATACTGGTATGTCGAAGAGGTAAGGATACCTTGATTTCATTTCAGATTCTAACTCCCAAGTCATTTCCTCAACATCGTGGTTCCTCCACAAAAAACTTTGACTTGAGGTATAACCTTGGAGCGTAGAATATGTTCCTTCTTATCCAAAATTTGAACAGAACCTCTTCATACGTCCAAATCTTCCGCTATTTCAATGCTGTTCTAACTTCAATAATATGGTTCGGGTCTTTCACATATTTACGTAACATAGATATGTGAAAAACGTTATGAACACGAGACATATTTGGCAGTGGCGAGTCTATAGGCCCACAGCTTCTTACTCGATCGAGGATTAAAATGGACCAGATGAATCGAGGTTAAGTTTTCCTCTTTCCAAATCTTGTAACTCCTTTCCATGGAAGCGACTCTTAACAACACATGATCTCCTATATCGAATTCCACGTCCTTTCGATGAAGATCAAGATAACTCTTTTGTCGATTTTGTGAGGGTTTTTATACGTTGTTTGGATCGTTTGAATCTTTTCCGTAGTCATACGTATTACAACTCCGGTCCCAACAACGTTGTTTCACCCACCTCATCCCAAAGATACGGAGAACGACACTTTCTTCCATACAACGCTCGAATGGAGCCATGCCAATACTTGTTTGATAAGCATTTGTTGTAGGAAAACTCCACCAATGGTAAGAACTTGTCCCAACTCCCTTGAAATCAAGGACACGAGTCTTAATATATCTTCAAGAGTTTGAATAGTCCTCTCCATTTGTCCGTCTGTCCGAGGATGATATGTCGAGCTAAATCGTAAAATCTGTGCCCATAGCTTTTTACAAACTAACCCAAAATCGTGAAGTGAATCTTGGGTCTCGATCGAAAACTATGGATACCGGCGATACCATGCGGTCTTACAATCTCGTTTATGTACATACTGACGAAGACGTTCAAGTGTATAAGTTTCTCGTATCGGTAGAAAATGAGCGGACTTGGTCAATCTATCAACAATGACCCAAATCGCATCAATGCCTTGAGAAACCATAGGAAGGCCGTGAACGAAATCCATGGTAATGTGCTCCCACTTCCATTCTGGAATTTCAAGTGGTTGCAATGGACCTTTTGGTACTTGATGCTCCGCTTTAACTCGTTGACAAGTTAGACACCTTGAGATAAACAGTACTATCTCTATCTTCATATTGCTCCACCAAAATGTATGACGAATATCATGATACATTTTGGTACTCCCAGGATGGATTGCAAATGGTGTGTTGTGCGCCTCCATCATGATATTATACTTTAAATCAGGGTCGTTAGAACACAAAGTCTGAGTTGACTCAAGTATTCCTTCTTCATCGATTCTTCGCTTCCCAAGCGTAGCACCTTCTTGCACTTTTTTCCTCATACGCATCGGCTCCAGTGTCAGCAGAGCTTGGCGACTTTAACTTTATCGATTAAAGTCGGTTCTACTCGATATCTTCTACCATCATCACGCGTCCCCTGAGTCTTTAACTCTATCTCCATCCTTTGCAAGTCACACAAAATGGGACTTTGCGTTGACAATATCGCCTTCGTGATTGCATATGATTTTCTACTCAATGCGTCACCTACCACGTTAAACTTTTCCAGGATGGTATTGGATGGTATGATCATAATCTTTCAATAGTTCAAGCCAACGTCGTTGTCGCGTGTTGAGTTCCTTTTGAGTGAAAAAATATTTGAGGCTTTTATGATCCGTAAAGATCTCCACTTTCTCCCCATACAAGTAATGCCTCCAAATTTTAAGTCACCAAGACAACAAATTGCCACTCTAGATCATGAGTAGGATAATTCCTCTCATATTCTTTGAGTTGTCGCGAGGCATAAACTATAACTTTTCCATGTTGCATAAAGAACACATCCCAACCCTTTGCGAAGCATCACTTTGTAGATGACAAATCCTCCGCAGTCTTTGAAATAAGTCTCTCTTGAGTTTTTGAAAACTCTTCTCACATTCTTCGCTCCAATAGAACTTTGTATCTTTCCGAGTCACCGAAATGAATCGATGGAGTAGCGATTCGAGAAAATCCTTCCACGAATCTCCGATAATAACCAATTAAAACCGAGAAAGCTACGTGCTTGGGTCATCGATTTAGGTTGTTCCCAACTTTGAATAGCTTCAATCTTTCTTTGGGTCAACAGATATATTCCATGACTTGATACCACGTGCCCAAGGAATGCTACTTCTTGACGAACTCGCATTTCTTCAACTTGGCATAAAGCTTATATTCACGAAGCTTTTGGAGTGTCGACCTCGAAGTCTTTTTCACGATCTTCACGGCTTTTGGAATAAATAAGGATGTCATCAATAAAGACGACCACAAAGTGATCTAAATATTCCTTGAATACTCGGTTCATCATATCCATGAAGGCGGCGGGAGCATTAGTCAATCCAAAGGACATGACTAGAATTCATAATGCCCGTCTCGAGTTCCGAAAGCCGTCTTTGGAATGTCATTTGTTTCTAATCTTCAATTGGTGATATCCTAACGAAGATTAATCTTTGAAAAGAATTTGGCTCCTGAATCGGTCAAACAGTCATCAATACGTGGCAATGGATACCTATTTTGATGGTGACATGATTCAACTCCCCGATAATCAATACAAAATCGCATACTCCCATCTTTCTTCTTCACGAATAGAGCAGAGAGCACCCCAAGGAGAAGTACTAGATCGAATAAAGCCAATGTCTAACAATTCCTGCGCATTGGGTCTTTAACTCACGAAGTTCAATAGAGCCATTCGATATGGGGCTTTGGAAATAGGTTTTGTCTGGGTTCAAGGTCGATACAAAATTCAATTCACGCCTGGGGGTAGGCCAGAAGTTCTTGAGAATACGTCGGAAATTTATTAACAATAGGAATATCGTTTAAAACCGATGATTTTTATTTAAATCATGATATGAGCTAAGAAAGCTTGACATCCGCTTTTTCAATAAACGAATAGCTTTATGGCTTGAGATGACCGTGATTGATTTTAATGGTTTGGTCGTTTGAATTCGCATAATAGGTTGATTAGGAATATGAAAGCTAACAACCTTACGAAAACAATCATTTTTGCATGATAAGTAGTTAACCAATCAATCCACAGAATCACGTCAAATGCAAGTATTTTTAATGAAATAAGATCAACAGTAATGTGAAGGTACCGATTTGAACCAAACAAGACTTATAAACGATGGATGTAATGAAGGTTTCTCCCAACGGAGTTTCCACGAGATAAGTCAAAGTCTAATTTCTCCTGAGTCAAATTTAATCGATGAGCGCAAAGTAGGAGAAATAAAAGAATGGGTAGAACCCAGATCAAATAAAGTATAGACTTCATTAGAGTTTATGATAAGCTTACCCGTGATGACCTCATTCGGATTCCTTGCTCTTTGGGAGGTCACAACAAACGCCTCCTCTTGACTTTCTGGGTTTTGAATTTTCCGGGATGGCCTTTGGTGCCTCCATCCTAGTTGAATTTGTCTTGATGAAACAACAAAATCGAGCTAAGTGACCTTCTTCTTCCACAATTATAACATCGCTTTGACTGGCATTTACGCAGCTTGATCGATGTGTCCTCTCCTCCGCATTTGAAGCATATGATGGTGGTCTTTCTCCTTCCTTAACAATGGGTCTTTGGTCTTGACGTCTTTCCACCATTGTTGAATCTCCGCTTTCTTGAAATGTCCATTCTTATTGTTTTGGCCCCGATTACCCGCAAGTGGTTACCATATCCGGCCCGTTGATTCCTCCACGCTTGTTGTCCACCGCTTGATGACTACTACTCATTTGGTATTATAATTTCTTGGTACCGTTCTCTTTTAGTTGTGTTGACTCATTATCGCGTTCCACTAATCGAGCCCCATTTACAACATCCTAATACAAACACGCTTTATGAGAAATAAGATGTTGGCGTATCTCGCTTCAAACCTCTTAAAAACATTCGCGCCATTCTCTCTTCATTATCCACCAGTGGGACGAACCGTGATAACTCCGCAAATTTTGCCTCGTATTGCGACACTTGGTCATATTGTTTTGTTCCAACTTGATAAATTCCACCTCCTTCACGTATGGCGAATACTTTCGGAAAGTATTTGTCGTTGAAACAACTCTGGAACTTCTCCCAAGATATCTTCAAGATGCAATGAGGTTGAGTACGCTTTCACCGATTCCCACCAAGAATCCGCCTCTCCAAAGAACATAAAAGCGGCAAGGGAACCTTTTGCTCCTCGGAGCATCCCAAGACATCAAATATCTTGTAATCTCTGCTTTATCCATGCTTCCGCGAAGTGGTTTTTAGCTCTCCCTTAAACTCCGGTGGTCCCAGCTCCTTGAATTGTTTAGCGGTGATCGCCGAGTTTTCCGTGTTTCCACCCACGTTTTGACAGAGTCGCCTCGCTTTGTTGCATAAATTGTATAAAACCTCTAAATATTTGATCATTCATCATTTGGTCGGTGTTGTTGTTTGCATGAGGATTGTCGTCTTCACGATGCACATTATCCCGATTATTGATATGTGGTGAATCAACGATCGCTGCGCTCCATTCTATTATTCAACATTCTCGGATGTCATTTTCGAGATCATCGCCACAAAACAAAAGGTTAATTGACGTGTAACAAATTATCCCTATCTTCCGACCAACCAATAAAATAAAGACATAAACTTAGGTAGGTCATACTAGCGAAGGTATTCCCGTCTCTCCCCTCCTAGTACTATTCTCACATCTTAGCCGTGGATCATATCCCTAAGCTCGATACCAATTGTGACGCCCCAAAATTAGGTATACATCACCCATCTTGTGTCGCCACTTACGTGGTATGCGTAATTTAAATACAACTTACTAACATAAGCGTAGGTATACAATACTGACATAAATCGTGAGTTTAAATACAAATATCGCCTACTAGATATTATACAAACTCAAAAAGGAGTCCTCATTACAATTATTATCACACTATTTCACGTAATAGTGAGGACTACTAATGCTATCTTCGTGGACCATCACTGCGTTTCCCACTCGTCCCAAATATATTCTCATTTCACGAAGAGAATAATGAAAGAAAGAAAGGTGAGCTCAACTAGCCCAATGAAGAAATATTATGACTAAGATAATGCAGAATAAATTATCAATAGTCTTCAACAATGTTAAACCGATAAAATACAATAGACAACCGCTTTAATGCAATGGAATATCTGAATCCATTAAAAGAGTCAAGTAGAAAATAAAGTCTACTATCTTTTAGGTTTTAAAAGGTTTTTCATCATCATTATAAATGAGACTCACTTTAATAAATATTCCACATCATCGAATCACCCTCGCACTACTACCAAGGATATTCTTTAAGTATCACGACCACAATTATTCATGCACTACGGGCCAAGAATATTTGTGTATTCATTAATGGTCAAGTGATCATGCCAACAATCGTCCATCAATGCACTACTGACCAATCGAGGATTTTTACCACATCATTTGTAACATTACTATTCATGATTACACCGAATAGTCTCTCGTCATAATCATACCAAGTCCATCTACGCACTACAAAATACATGTATGACTTTAAAAAAAATATAAACATGAGGATGATGACAATGATATAAGAATTCAATAAAACAAGTTCAAGAATTATTTTATCCAGAATTATTAACGTCCCAAATTATCAACATGATCTTGTTTTTGTAGAGTAAAATTCAAGAATGATCGGAAGAATATTTCCATGAAAGATATCTGGATGAAGCGCAAATATCGAGGATATTCCACTAATTTCATGGAGTATAGAAGTCAAAGATTTAACCAACCGAGTATAATAAAGAATGGAATAACAAAAGAAATCACCATGCATGCGAGATTGCAGATGCATGGAGTTATTCCAATGTAATAATAATAATCTAACCAGTCGGGTGAAATTCACAAGGCTGTGGATGATCCAATGTAATAATAAATGCTTGAATAATAAACAATGGAACCCGTGTCCTAGGTTAGTAAAACACACGATGTGATATTCCAATGAGAATAATAAATACGGAACCAGTCCGGTGTAAAACACACGCATGGATGTTCCAACAGAATAATAAAGATTTTAACCAGTGTCCGTAAAACACACGTATGGATGTTCCAATGTAATAATAGAAGAATGTCACCAAGTATAGGGTAAATCACAGATATCTGAGTTATTCCAATGAGAATAATAAGCGATGGAATAACAACAGCTTCTTCTTCATTAATAAGAAAGAATAACACCCCTTACATTTGGTAGGAGATTGAATCGCAATGAAGGTGTAGAATAAAATACTCTTCTTCTTTCTCTTATTCTCTC
This sequence comes from Panax quinquefolius, assembly GCA_020205615.1. Lineage (NCBI taxonomy): Eukaryota > Viridiplantae > Streptophyta > Magnoliopsida > Apiales > Araliaceae > Panax > Panax quinquefolius. Next base: position 5,253,954 of record CM035162.1, on the reverse strand, counting down.
TATACTTTCTCTCTCTATAGCTTTGAATGAATTAAGTGAAAAATAATGAAGCCCTAGGCCTCTATTTATAGAAGATTTCTAGCTTAGCACCTGCCGTGTGAAAAGGCAAGTGGCTTGACGACTAATGATGTGAAAAGAAAAGTGGTTTGACGCCTGTAATGTGAAACGACAAGTGGTTCGACGTCTGTAATGTGAAACGACAAGTGGTTCGACGTCTGGTAAAGGTAATTACTATTAACGAAGGTAAATACTATTGACGAAGGTAAATACTATTCACAAGGGTAATTACTATTGACGAAGGTAATTACTTATTGACGAAGGTAAATACTATTCACAAGGGTAATTACTATCGACGAAGGTAATTACTATCGATGAAGAGACTCTTAGATGATGACATATGAGCCCCCATAAAATAATCAAACTTACCACAAATCATTTTTTTCATCAACACATATTTAATCTTTCAACAATTATTAATCATTTATAACTTGTCGTCTCAATTATTGATTTAATACTATAACATATTATACGATGATGATCTTGTGACAATAATTGAATCAATAATATAAGAGATATGATGCAAAGAATTCATCGTAGCAATAATTGAGCATAGTTGAGTGACTTCTCACGTAAGATCAATAATCAATACCGCGTGTCTTCTTAACTACGCCAGACATCTTGTATTTTTTACCACCGGGTAGTTCAACAGCTTTTAACTGCGGTAACACCTCCGCCGTTATTTTTATAAAATGTTTTTGTCGCTTCTCAATCCGAAATAATTACATTGTGGGGTCCACCAATGATTGAGCCGTTCAGTACGAATATTCCTAACAAAAGAATATTCTCACCAAACGAATATTTTATAACAACTTGCATATTTTGAAAAATTTATAAATATTACCCACAACTATAACATTATATCAAATTTATTCCATAATATTCAAAAATAATATTTATAGAAAAATTCATCTTTATTTATAAAAGTTGGGGTCTTATATAATATATGTGTTAATTTGAATTAGTTAATTTGATTTTTAGTTTTTAAACTTTATAATCAGAAATTTATCTATAAAAAAATTTGTTTGGATCGGATCTTTATTGGGTGGGTTTGATCTTAGTTTTCCATGGGTGGCAATTGCTTGGGTGTTAAAATACATTACAATTCGACTCAACTAGGATTAGAAGGGACCCTTCGTTTTACACGTCAGATTCCCGTCCAATAAATTAACGTCTGTTACAAAAAATTTTAATTTTTGTTAATAAACTAAAGTTCAGTGAGTTGACTGTAAGAAAAAAAAATTCAGTGACCCAATTGTAAGTTGACGTATAGTAGAGTGACTTGGAAAGCATTTAACCCTACAGCTAACATAACAAATGAGGATGAAAACAAACCCAAATTCATTCCCCTAAATTTTAGATTTATAATATCCTAAATTACTACAAATCTAAACTGTTTCGATATTATCATTTGTAATTTAATTAGTATTTAATAAAATCACTACTTTATTCTATTAATTAATTTTTTGGATTTATGATATTCTAAATCATTACAAATCTAAACAGTTAATAGCATAATGTCATTTTCTTAATTTTTTTAGATTTATAATCCCCTAAATCACTACAAATCTAAACTGTTTTGATAATATCAACTGTATTGATATTATCCTTTGTAATTTAATTATTATTTAATAAAATCATTACTTTATCTCAACATTACCCCTTACAATATATATTCATTTGTTTTTTTGTGTAAAATTTGATCATCGCACAACAATTTAACATTTTCTTGTTACATTTTAATTTATTAATTGTACGTACATATTTATTATTAAAAAATTGAATAATTCTGCTGCAACACGCGGGTTTGTATCTAGTTATGATTAAAACTTAGACCCCAAGTTTTTTTTGGTAAAACCACCTTTTATGTTTTTAGAGACTATTAACCTGATTTTTCTGAATTAAAATGTGTTTAGTTTTTGTTAATGTTAACCGGGAAGATTCATAAATAAATAAAACTGGTTAAAGGCTTAAGAAATTATGACTAAACTTTTAAACATTACTCCTTTTGTTGTTTTTTATTTGTCTTTTTAGATAGAGATTTTGGTCCCGTATTATCATTTATGATTAAAGGATAATTTATTCCTCTCGCCTTTTAAATAAATTTTAGAAGATTAATATTGTAATTTTAAATTAAATATAGACTATATATAGATTTCCTGGTTGGATCCCTAAACTCCTTAAGAGCAAATCCAATGGTACTGTCAAAATAGCTATAGCTATTGCTATATTTTCACACCAAAAAGTGCTTTTTGGTGCTAAAATAGAACCCATTCTCCAGTGATTGGTTCTATTTTAGCACCACATTGTTTCAAATTTAACTAACTTTCCTTCCATCTCATGGTTAATTACTATTATTATTATTACTATTATAGTTATAATAATAATAATTACTATTATAATTATTATTACTATTATAATAATAATTAATATAATTATTATTATTGTTATTAATATTAATACTATTATAATTACTATTATTGTATTATTATTATTATTAAAATTATTACTATTATTATTATTATTATAATTATTGTAATAAATTATTATTATTAAAATTATTACTATTATTATTATTATCATTACTATTATAATTATAATTATTATTAGTGTTATTATTATTTTTATTACTACTACTATTATTATAATAATAATTATTATTATTATTATTATTATTATTGTAATAAATTATTATTATTAAAATTATTACTATTACTATTATTATCATTACTATTATAATTATAATTATTATTAGTGTTATTATTATTTTTATTTTTATTACTACTACTATTATTATTATTACTATTATTATTATTATTATCATCATTATTGTTATAGGATGGCTATAGTCATCCTTGGTTCTATATTTAGAACCAAGTATAGCATTTTGCTATTTTAGAACTAATTATAGAAGTGGGTTGGATTTGAGTTTTTGGCATTTGGTGCTATAATTTGACTATAGAACCAATTATAGCACCCCCATTGGATTTGCTCTTAAGGAAACCTTTTTTCTTTCGTATTAGGTGAGCCGGATGATTAAGGAAATCTTTTTTCGTTCGTATTTACAAGTTTAGCCGGATAATTAACTAGTTTTGTAAATATCAATGCACCAGTTATATTATAATAGAGTTGTAATTCACTAGTTATTACATATGCTTGCCAAATTTGAAAGAAGAAAAAAACCCGAAGGTTATTTGTATTCCTTGCATGTTCGATAGAGCCAAAGATCTTCCGATCGAATTACGTCGATAACTCCCCAAAATAGTGGCGGAACCAGAACATTTATAGAGGATGGTCAAAATAAATCACTAAAAAATTTATTTATTAACGCTTGAAATGCTTATTTCAAATTATCCAGGGTTGGAATTAAAAAAAAAAATTGGATCCTACTATAGTGACCATAAGTTCACCATAGTTCTACTATAGTGACCTATTTTTATTTCTTTAATTTTTTATTTTTAATTAGTTTACAGAGCGAATTGGTACCACTTTTTTTTGCCTCACTTTGATGATAAAAGTAAAAATAAAAAAAAAGCAAAGGAAAAAAAGAAATACATAAAAAAAGAGAAGAAAAAGGAAAATAAATAACCTCCAAAAATTCCAGGACGTGGGGTCATATGACCCCCTGGTTCCACCCATGCCCCCAAAAACGTCAATTAAAAAGGGACGAAAAGAATACTATTTAGATAGAACATTACAAATTTTATAATAGTGTAAATGTTAGATTAACATTCGAAATCCCCTTATGCGGAAATATTGTAAGACCCCAGCTTTTATAAATAAAGATGAATTTTCTATAAATATTATTTTGAATATTATGGAATAATTTGATATAATGTTATAGTTGTGGGTAATATTTATAAATTTTGCAAAGTATGCAAGTTGGTTATATTATATTCGATTGGTTAGGGAATATTCGGTTTAGCGAGGAATATTCGATAACTACCAATCATTGGTGGACCCTATTAATTAATTATCGGATTGAGAAAACGACAAAAATATTTTATTGAAATAACTACGGAAGTTTTACTGGTTGATATTGTTGAACTACTTTCAGTAGTAAAAGCACAAAGATAATACGTGTGGTTGCATAGTAGCGCACTACGGTATTGATTATTGATGCTTATGTGAGAAGTCACTCGGTTTGATTCCATTATTATCATGAATTATTATAAATGATAATGACTTTTTGTTTTATTCAGTATTATTAATGTAATAAAACGTAAACATCTTTTATATAAAATGTAATACTTTATTAAAGTTATTTTATAAATAAAATATATTATATTTTATTATCGTAGTATTGCATAAGGTTTTGCATAGTGTTTTTGCATAGTGTTTGCGTAGTAAAATGTTTTTATATAAATAGAATATATTATATTTTATTTAAAAGATTTTGCTTTAAATATGGGATCGTCGATTAAAGTAAATCAATCCTCTGGACCGCTCATGGATTGAATTCTTATGCATTCCATTTTCCTATAAATGTGCTCATTCCTTCATTATTTTCTTACGAATTCATTGAAACTCTGAGAGAAAATTATAGAGAGAAGCTATAGAGAGAAGTTATAGAAAAGAAGAAGAGTATTATAACTACTTCACTACTTCTATATTCAGTTCTTTTACGGTAAGGGGTGTTATTCTTTCTTCTTGAAGAGAACTTACATTATTCCATTCATTATTATTCCATTGGAATAACTTTGTAAAAAGTGGCATACCCTATACATAACTTTGTATACGCTAGCATACCCTATACTTGGTGAAATCCTTATGTTATTCCGCTTGCTTATTATTACGTTGGAATAACTCAGTATATGCTGGTTTACCTATACTTGGTGACATTCTTCTATTATTCTGTTGAACATCCTGCATGTGTTTTACACCCGGACTGGTTCCGCTTTTATTATTCTGTTGGAACATCCTCGTCATGTGTGTTTTACACCGACTGGTTAAAATCTTTATCATTCGTTGGAATATCCTATCATCGTGTGTTTACACCGGATCCGGTTCCATCTTTATTATTCTGTTGGAACATCCTCGCTTGTGTGTGAATTTCACACGACACGGTTCCGTTATTATTATTCTGTTGGAATAACTTTGTCTGTCTGAAGTACGTATGCATGGTGATTTCTTTTGTTATTCCATTCTTTATTATACCCAAATGTTTAAAACTTTGACTTATACTCCATGAAATTAGTAGAATATCCTTGATATTTGCGTTTCATCCAATATCTTTTCATGGAAATATTCTTCCGATCATTCTTGAATTTTACTCTGCGAAATGTATCATGTTGACAATTTGGGCGTTAATAATTCATGGATTAAATAATTCTTGAACTTGTTTTATTGAATTACTATGTCATTGTCATCATCCTCATGTTATATTATGTTATCTTTGCTTACGCCACGTGCGTAGATGAACTTAGTATGATTATGATTAGGGATCATTCGGTATAATCATGACTTGATATAAATGATGTGACAAAAGTCCTCGGTGGCTTTATGTCATGCGTTGATGGATAGTTTTTGGTATGATTATGACCGTAAAGTGATTCTGTATAGTCACGACCATTGATAATTTGATGAAAATCCTCGACCGTAGTACGGGGATGATTAGATGTGGTGGTTTATTATTGTCGAGTCTCAAATGATAAAATTAATGAAAACCTTTTAAAACCTAAAAGATAGTAGACTTTATTCTCTACTTGACTCTTTTAATGGGTTGCTTATTCAAGCATGATTAAACCGGTTTGTCTATTGTATTTTATCGGTTTAACATCATTGAAGGCTAATGATAATTTATTCTGCATTATCTTAGTCATAATATTTCTTCTCGGGCTAGTTGAGCTCACCTTTCTTTTCACCGTTTTCTCTGAAAATGAGAACATATACCGGGACGAGTCGGGGAACGAAGTAATGGTCCGAGGATAGCATTAGTAGTCCTCACTATTCGTGAAATAGTGTGATAATAGGCTGTAATGAGGACTCCTTTTGAGTTTGTATAATATCTAGTAGACAAAATTTGTATTCAAACTCACGCTTTATGTCGTATTATACACACGACGTTATATTAAGAAGTTGTATTTGAATTTATGTACCATGTAAGTGGCGACCCAAGATGGGTGACGATACTTAATTTTAGGGGCGTCCACAATTGGTATCAAAGCTAAGGATATGATCCTCAGCTAAGATGTGAGAAAAGTACTAGGAGGGGAGAGACGGGAATACCTTCGCTAGTATGACCTACCTAAGTTTATGTGCTATTTTATTGGTTTGTCGTAATATAAAGATAATTGTTACATGTCAATTAATCTTTTATTTTGTGGCATATCTGAAAATGACATCTCGAGAATGTCGAGAATAAAGAATGGAGCACAAAGCGATCGTTGATTCACCACATATCAATAATCGTGATAATGTGCATCGTGGAAGGCGACAATCCTCACGCAAACAACAACACCGACCAAATGATGAATGATCAAATGTTCGAGAGGCTTTATGCAATTTATGCAACAATGAAAGAGAGGCGACTCGCATCCCAAAACGTAGGTGGAAACACGGAAAACTCTCGGGCGGTCACCGCTAAACAATTCAAGGAGCTGGGACCACCGGAGTTTAAGGAGAGCGAAAACCACTTCCGCGGGGCATGGATAAAGCAGATTACCAAGATATTTGATGTCTTGGGATGCTCAGGAGCAAAAGGTTCCTTTAGTCTTTTTATGTTGCGGAGGCGGATTCATGGTGGGAATCGGTAAAACGTACTCAACTTCGTCAGTCTCAAAGATATCTTGGGAGAAGTTCGGAGTCGTTTCAACGACAAATACTTTCTCGAAAGTATTCGCCATACGAAGGAGGTAGAGTTTATCAAGTTGGAACAAAACAATATGACCGTGTGCACATGATACGAGGCAAAATTTGCGGAGTTATCACGGTTTGCGTCCCACTGGTGGATAATGAAGAGAGAATGGCGCGAATGTTTTTAAGAGGTTTGAAGTCGGAATACGTCAACATCTTATTTCTCATAAACCGTGTTTGTATTCGGATGTTGTAAATAGGGCTCGATTAGTGGAGCGATAATGAGTCAACGCTTGACTAAAAGAGAAAGCGGTAAGCAAAGTTATAATACCAAATGGTAGTAGTCATGAGCGGTGACAACAAGCGTGGAGGGAATCAATGGGCGAGATGGTAACCACTTCCGGTGGTAATCGAGGCCAAAACAATAAGAATGGACATTTCAAGAAACGGAGATTCAACAATGATGGAAAGACGTCGACCAAAGACCCGTTGTTAAGGAAGGAGAAAGACCACTATCATATGCTTCAAATGCGGAGAAGAGGACACATCGGTCCAATCGTACCATCTTAGTCAAAAACATGTTATAATTGTGGAAGAGAAGGTCACTTAGCTCGATTTTGTCGTTCATCAAAACAAATTCAACTAGGATAGAGGCACCAAAGGTCATTCCCGTAAAAGTCAAAACCGGAAGTCTGAGGGAGGCGTTTGTTGTGACCTCCGGAGAGAGCGAGGAACCCGAATGAGGTCATCACGGGTAAGCTTATCATAAACTCTAATGAAGTCTACACTTTATTTGATACCGGTTCTACCCATTCTTTTATTTCTCCTACTTGCGCCATCGATTAAATTTGACTCGGGAAATTAGACTTTGATTTATCTGTGGAAACTCAGTTGGGAGAAACCTTCATTACATCCACTCGCTTATAAGTCTTGTTTGGTTCAAATCGGTACCCTCACATTACTTGTCGATCTTATTTCATTAAAAATACTTGCATTTGACGTGATTCTGTGGATTGATTGGTTAACTACTTATCATGCAAAAATTGATTGTTTTCGTAAGGTTGTTAGTTTTCATATTCCTAATCAACCTATTATGCTAATTCAAACGACCAAACCATTAAAATTAATCACGGTCGGCTATCTCAAGCCATAAAGCTATTCGTTTATTGAAAAATGGATGTCAAGCTTTCTTAGCTCATGTCACGATTTAAACAAAAATACGTCGGTTTTGAGCGATATTTCTATTGTTAATAAATTTCCCGACGTATTCCTCGAAGAACTTCCCCGCCTACCCCGCAGGCGTGAAATTGAATTTTGTATCGACCTTGAACTGCATACAAAACCTATTTCCAAAGCCCCATATCGAATGGCTCTATTGAACTTCGTGAGTTAAAGACCCAATCGCATGAATTGTTAGATATTGGCTTTATTCGTCCTAAGACTTCTCCTTGGGTTGCTCTGTTCTATTCGTGAAGAAGAAAGATGGGAGTATGCGACTTTGTATTGATTATCGGGAGTTGAATCATGTCACCATAAAAATAGGTATCCATTGCCACGTATTGATGACTGTTTGACCGATTCTGAGGAGCCAAATTCTTTTCAAAGATTGATCTTCGTTCCGGATATCACCAATTGAAGATTAGAACCACGACATTCCAAAGACGGCTTTTCGGAACTCCCCAGACGGGCATTATGAATTCCTAGTCATGTCCTTTGGATTGACTAATGCTCCTAACGCCTTTCATGGATATGATGAACCGAGTATTCAAGGAATATTTAGATCACTTTGTGGTCGTCTTTATTGATGACATCCTTATTTATTCCAAAAGCCGTGAAGATCATGAAATGACACTTGAGGTGACACTCCAAAAGCTTCGTGAATATATCCTTTATGCCAAGTTGAAGAAATGCGAGTTCGGCAGAAGAAGTAGCATTCCTTGGACACGTGGTATCAAGTCATGGAATATCTGTTGACCAATGAAAGATTGAAGCTATTCAAAGTTTGGGAACAACCTAAATCGATGATCAAAATCGTAGCTTTCTCGGTTTAGTTGGTTATTATCGGAGATTCGTGGAAGGATTTTCTCGAATCGCTACTCCATCGACTCAACCGACTCGAAAGATACAAAGTTCGGTTGGAGCGAAGAATGTGAGAAGAGTTTTCAAGAACTCAAGAGGAGACTTATTTCAAAGACTGCTCGACAATACCATCCGCCTCGGAGGGATTTGTCATCTACAAAGGTGATGCTTGAGCAAAGGGTTGGGATGTGTTCTATGCAACATGGAAAGTTATAGCTATGCCTCATGACAACTCAAAGAATATGAGAGGAATTATCCTACTCATGATCCGGAGTTAGCGGTTGTTGTCTTTGACTTAAAATTTGAGGCATTACTTGTATGGGGAGAAAGTGGAGATCTTTACTTGATCATAAAAGCCTCAAATATTTCTTCACTCAAAAGGAACTCAACATGCGACAATGACGTTGGCTTGAATCTGTTGAAAGATTATGATCATACCATCCAATACCATCCTGGAAAAGCGAGCGTGGTAGTGATGCGTTGAGTAGAAGATCGTATGCAAATCTGAGTGCGTTATTGTCAACACAAAGGCCCATTTTGTGTGACTTGCAAAGGATGGAGATAGAGTTAAAGACTCGTGGACGCGTGTGATGATAAATATATACGAGTAGAACCGACTTTTAATCAATAAAGTTAAAGTCGCTTTCGCCAAGTTACGGACACTGGAGTCGATGCGTATGAGGAAGAAAGTGCAAGAGGTGCTATCTTAGGAGCAAGAATCGATGAAGAAGGAATACTTGAGTCAACTCCGACTTTGTGTTCTAACGATACGATTTAAAGTATAATATCATGATGGAAGCGCACAACACACCATTTACAATCCATCTCGGGAGTACCAAATGTATCATGATATTCTCGCCATACATTTTGGTGGAGCAATATGAAGAGAGAGATAGAGCGTTGTTTATCTCAAGGTGTCTAACTTGTCAACGAGTTAAAGCGAAAGCATCAAGTACCAAAAGGTTCATCAGAACCACTTGAAATTCCGAATGGAAGTGGGAGCACATTACCATGGATTTCATTCACGGCCTCCCTAAGGTTTCTCAAGGCATTGATGCGATTTGGGTCATTGTTGATAGATTGACTAAGTCTCGCTCATTTCTTACCGATACGAGAAACTTATACACTTGAACGCCTTTGCTTCGTATGTACATAAACGAGATTGTAAGACTGCATGGTATCTTTAAGGTATCCATAGTTTCGATCGAGACCCAAGATTCACTTCACGATTTTGGGTTAGTTTGCAAAAAAGCTATGGCAGCAGACTTACGATTTAGCTTCTAAGATATCATCCTCGAGACGGACGGACGATCGGAGAGGACTATTCAAACTCTTTAAGATCTATTAAGACTCGTGTTCTTGATTTCAAGGGAGTTGGGACAAGTTCTTACCATTGGTAGAGTTTTCCTACAACAACAGCTTATCGCTAAGTATCGGCATGGCTCCATTCGAGCGTTGTATGGAAGAAAGTGTCGATTCTCCAAAGATATCTTTGGGATGAGGTGGGTGAAGCAACGTTGTTGGGACCGGAGTTGAAGTACGTATGACTACTAAAAAGATTCAAACGATCCGACAACGTATAAAACCTCACAAAATCGACAAAAGAGTTATCTTGATCTTCATCGAAAGGACGTGGAATTTGATATAGGAGATCACGTGTGTTGTTAAGAGTTGCTTCCATGGAAAGGAGTTACAAGATTTGGAAAGAGAGGAAACTTAATCCTCGATTCATCTGGTCCATTTTAATCCTCGATCGAGTAGGAACCGCGGCCTATAGACTCGCTTTTGCCGCCAAATATGTCTCGTGTTCATAACGCTTTTCACATATCTATGTTACGTAAATATGTGAAAGACCCAAACCATATTATTGAGTTAGAACCGGATTTAAATAGCGGAAGATTTGACGTATGAAGAGGTTCCTGTTCAAATTTTGATAAGAAGGAACATATTCTACGCTCCAAGGTTATACCTCAAGTCAAAGTTTTGTGGAGGAACCACGATGTTGAGGAAATGACTTGGGAGTTAGAATCAAAATGAAATCAAGGTATCCTTACCTCTTGAACATACCAGTATCGCATCTTTTAATTTCGAGGGAGAAATTTCATAAGAAGGGAGGTTGTAAGACCCGACTTTTATAAATAAAGATGAATTTTCTATAAATATTATTTTTGAATATTATGGAATAATTTGATATAATGTTATAGTTGTGGGTAATATTTATAAATTTTGCAAAGTATGCAAGTGGTTATATTATATTCGATTGGTGGTGAATATTCTTGGTTTAGCGAGGAATATTCGTGACAATGGCTCAATCATTGGTGGACCCCAATAACGTAATTATTGTTTGATCGAGAAAACGACAAAAATATTTTATTTGAAATAACTTGCGGAAGTTTTACTGGTTGATCTTCGTTGAACTACTCTAGGTAGTAAAAAATACGATGTACATGTGGTTGCATAAGTAGACACTACGATTGATTATCGATGCTTATGTGAAGTCACACTCGGTTTGATTCCATTATTATCGTGAATTATTATAGCGATAATGACTTTTTGTTTTATTCATATTATTAACGTAATAAAATGAAAACATCTTTTATATAAAATGAATACTTTATTAAAGTTATTTTATAAATAAAATATATTATATTTTATTATGCATAGTGTTAAATAGTGTTTTTGCGTAGTGTTTTTCGCATAAATGTTTGCATAGTAAAATGTTTTTATATAAATAGAATATATTATATTTTATTTAAAAGATTTTGCTTTAAATATGGATAAATCGATTAAAGTAAATCAATCTGGACCGCTCATGGATTAATTCTTATGCATTCCATTTTCCTATAAATAGAAGCTCATTCCTTCATTATTTTCTTTACAATTCATTGAAACTAGAGAGAAAATTATAGAGAAAGCTATAGAGAAAGTTATAGAAAGAAGAAGAGTATTCTGCTACTTCACTACTTCTATATTCAGGTTCTTTTTACGGTAAGGGTGTTATTCTTTTTCTTCAGAGAGAACTTCATTATTCCATTCATTATTATTCTCATTGGAATAACTTTTGTAAAAGTGGCATACCCTATACATAACTTGTATACGCCGATACCCTATACTTGGTGAAATCCTTATGTTATTCCGTTGCTTATTATTACATTGGAATAACTCAGTATATCGCTATTACCTATACTTGGTGACATTCTTCTATTATTCTCGTTGGAACATCACATGCATGTGTTTTACACCTGACACGGTTCCGCTTTTATTATTATTCTGTTGGAACATCCATGCATGTGTGTTTTACACCCACCGGTTTCCGTCTTTATCATTCTCATTGAATATCCTATCTCTGTGTTTTACACCGATCGGTTCCATCTTTATTATTCTCGGTTGGAACATCCATGCTTGTGAATTTCACACGACCGGTTCCGTTATTATTATTCTGTTGGAATAACTCGCTCTGCGCAAGACCGCATGCATGGTGATTTCTTTTGTTATTCCATTCTTTATTATACCCAATTGGTTAAAACTTTGACTTATACTCCATGAAATTAGTAGAATATCCTCGATATTTGCGTTTCATCCAATATCTTTTCATGGAAATATTCTTCCGATCATTCTTGAATTTTACTCTACTGCAAACAAGATTATGTGTTGACAATTTGGACGTTAATAATTCATGGATTAAATAATTCTTGCACTTGTTTTATCAATTACTATGTCATTGTCATCATCCTCATGTTATATTATGTTATCTTTGCTTACGCATGCGTAGATGAACTTAGTATGATTATGACTAGGGATCATTCTTAAGATAATCACGACTTGATATAAATGATGTGACAAAAGTCCTCGATTGGCTCTGTAAATGCAATGATGGATAGTTTTTGGTATGATTATGACCAAGGGTGATTCTAGATATAGTCGTGACCATTGATAATTTGATGAAAATCCTTGACCGTGGTAATGCGGGGATGATTAGATGTGGTGGTTTATTATTAAAATGAGTCTCAAATGATAAAATTAATGAAAACCTTTTAAAACCTAAAAGATAGTAGACTTTATTCTCTACTGACTCTTTTAATGGGTTCTTATTCCACCGCAGCTTAAACCGGTTGTCTATTGTATTTTATCGGTTTAACACTCAACAAGGAAAACTAATGATAATTTATTCGCATTATCTTAGTCATAATATTTCTTCTTGGGCTAGTTGAGCTCACCTTTTCTTTCACTTGCTTCTTCGTGAAATGAGAACATAAATTGGGACGAGCTCGAGGGAACGAAGTAATGGTCCGGAGGATACCATTAGTAGTCCTCACTATTCGTGAAATAGTGTGATAATAGTCAGAATGAGGACTCCTTTTGAGTTTGTATAATATCTAGTAGACAAAATTTGTATTCAAACTCACGCTTTATGTCGTATTGCATACCTACGCTTATATTAATAAGTTGTATTTGAATTTATGTACCATGTAAGTGGCGACCCAAGATGGGTGGCACGATACTTAATTTTGGGGCGCCACAAATATAATATTTATTACTCCATCCGCTCCATATCATTTGATATTTATTGACTTTTGAAAGTTAACTTAAGAGATGTTAAATTCAAAATTGATATAAAATATTTAAATTTTAATCAAATACAATAATTAATATTGTAAACTATTTTAAAAAATACTACTCATTTATTGTTTTATAGTTTTTAATGAGTCATCTTACTTTTGAATTTATAAAAATCTCAAATTAATTTTTAAAATTTAATAATTATCACATAATTTAGAACGGAAAGAATATATTTTAATACTTTTTTGGTAGGAGAAAAATAGCTTCATAACTCCAATAGTCAAACTTACTATTGAGCTGCCTGCTCATCCGACTCTTGAAAAATAAATACTCCAGTTTATATCTGAATTAATTTTATATCAAATGTAAATTGGGCTTGGGCTTGGGCTTGGACCAGCATGCTAATTACAAACTCCCTGGATTTAGGTAGCTTTAAAACTCTGCCCGAATATGCACCAAAAAAAGGGTCCTTTACATAAGTATACAACAAATAGAAAATAATTACAAGAAAAGTGCATCAACTAAATAATTACAAAAAGAGTGTAATTAAGACTCATATTACAAAAATAGTACAATTCATATTAATAAAGAAACCTAAAATCAAGGATAACTAATAATTCAAATTCAAATCTTGTCTCTAACAACAATTTCAAATCCATATTTCAAAATTCAAATCAAAATGAGAAAATTAAAAATAAAAAATTATGAAGGAGCTAATGTTCATCATCCTCCTATCTCGTCGCCACCATGTCATTGCCGCCATCATTGTCATTACCGCCTCCAATGGCGAGTTGCTATTCTCAATTTCTTTTGACGATTTGGTTACCCACAAAATTGAAATGGTTACCTTTATACTAATTTTGACTAAGAATCGCATCACATTTAAAATAAAATTGGTAATCAAATAAAACTGAATTGGTTACCTTATCAAATGGTTTGGTAACCAACTATATGAAATTTGGTTACCAATCGCATCACATCCAAAATAAATTAAGAACCTAATAAAACTAAATTGGTTACCTTATCGGAAGGTTTAGTAACTAATCGCATAAATTTTAGTTACCAACCGCATCACATTCAAAATATATTAGTAAAATTTAATAAAAACCTGAATTGGTTACCTTTTTCAAATGATTTGGTAACCAACTATAATGAAGTTTAATTACCAACCATATCACATCCAAAATAAATTAAGAACTCTAATAAAACCTGAATTGGTTACCTTATCTAAGATTTCGTTCAGGAAAATAAAGAATGGACCTGGTGGCGGTGGGAGGGATCGAGGATCGAGGAGGGGGCGGGAGGAAGAAGAGGGGGGGGGGGGAGGAGGAGGAGGAGGAAGGGGCGGGAAGAGGGGGAGGAGGCGGAGGCGGAGGAGGGATCGGGGGAGGAAGGGAGGCGGAGGAGGGAGGTGGTGAGGCGAGGCGGGGCGGAAGGAGGAGGGGAAGACAAAGGAGAGAGGAGGAGAGGGAGAGGGAGAGGAGAGGGGAGGGAGGGGAGGGGAAGGGAAGGGGAAGGAGGAGGAGGGCGGCAGAGGAGGAGAAAGGGCGGAGGAGGGGGAGAGGAGAGAGAGAGAGGAGAGGGAGGGAGGAGGAGGAGGAGGAGGTGGAGGCGGGAGGCGGGAGGCGGGAGGAGGGGGAGGCGGAGGTGGGGGAGGGGTTGGACAGAGGAGGAGGAGGATGAGGAGGAGGAGGAGAAGGAGGCGAGGGAGGAGGAGAAGAAGAAGGAAACAAAAATGGAGTGGGAGAAAATCATTAGGAGATGGGGAGAAAATTGTGGGAGAGAAAGCGCTAGAAAATCGCACAAGATAATTAAAGGGATTACACTCTTTTTGTAATTAAGTATTGTATTTGCATTAATTATGTAAATATTTAATGAGTGCATTTTTTTTGTATTATTTTATTAAAATATACTATTATATGTAATTGAAATTACATATAATTGTATATTATATGTAATTAAGGTCCATTCCCTAAAACGGTAGTAGTCGACTAGTCGTGTACAAAAACCCTAAGCCCCTTTCATTTTACAGTGAAAACATTTGTGTTTCAGTAGGCACGGCGGGAAGAAGCAGCAGCAGCCATGGTTTCTTCACAAACTCTACCAATATCTATCCTACTCTTTAATTGTCTATCTAGTATTTTCCTACAATTAAAAGTTATTTTTCGTTTGGTGGATTAAATTGGTGTGATAGGGTATCGATCTGAAAGCTGGTGGAAAGAGCAAGAGGACGAAGCGTACCGCTCCCAGATCCGATGATATTTACCTGAAGCTCATTGTCAAGGTTTTATCCTCTTTTCTCTCCCCTCTCTTTCTCTGCCATACCATTATATAAATATGTATATATGTATGTATATGTAAATCATTATTCTGAAAAATATGTATTTGGTTAGCTGTACCGATTTCTTGTAAGGAGGACGGGAAGCAAGTTCAATGCTGTGATTCTGAAGAGGCTCTTCATGAGCAAAATCAATAAGCCTCCCATCTCTCTTTCCCGTTTGATTCGTTTCATGTCTGGAAAGGTATATGCTTTAATCCTTTTTATATATAATATGTGTTCGTTAGGATAAACTATTTCATTATCATCAAGATTTGATTTTTGAGCTTCTTTTAGTGTCCATTTGATATCTGTAATTTTTAATATTTCCTTCTAATTTCCATTGGTGGTTCACTTTTGAGGGAAGTATTTTCTTTTGTTAATTTGGGGGAATCGAACCTAGGATCTCTTGCCAACCTCTTGTTTGGAAAGAGGGCTAGAGTAGCAAGTATTTGATTTATTTTTTGTATTATTTGCCAAAAAAAATAAAAAGATGGTAGTACAAATGTTCAACAGTTGGTTCATTGGTTTTATTATTGTAGCATTCAGCTCTTTGCGTTTTTGCTTTCCACATAATGATAATAGTAAACCAAATGGAGCTAAATTTACATTCTATATACCTCAATTCCGAGACAGGAGTCTATGTTTAGCATTCAATATCCCCTCCTCCCAAAAGAAAATCGACCTTAATAGATTTAACTTTCCTTTAAATATTGAAATAGTCCCTTTCTCTAGTATTTTACTAAAGGTAAAATGGGTGTTCAACTTGAAACAGGGAGAGTATATTTTTCGGGGATATGTATGCTAATTTCTTTGCTGATTGATATTGTTCTATTAGGAGGACAAGATTGCTGTGATTGTTGGTACTATTACCGATGATGTTCGGGTGCATGAAGTTCCTTGTATGAAGGTCACTGCTTTGAGGTTCACTGAGACTGCAAGGGCAAGGATTGAGAAGGCCGGTGGTGAATGTTTGACATTTGACCAGCTGGCTCTTAGAGCTCCTCTTGGACAAAACACAGTACGTCAGTATTTAAACATATTGCTATTAGTTAATTTTATATATTGTTATGGGAATGGATCTATCATCAATACAAGGTGAACTAGTGCAAAGAGTGAGATGCCTTTAATGGTGGCTTGGAGTGTTTCGGTAAGTCCTTTGGTTGAACTGCAAGTAAGTGTCGAAAAGGTTGATTTGATTTGTGCTCTGCATTTGAATAAAATCAAATAAATTGTAAAGAATTGGTGACAACCAATCACGTCTTTCGTTGCCTTATTACTGCGGCACAGTATAGAATTGTAATGTTATATGTCTGGGTTATTAATAAGTTGTACTTGTACATTCATAACTTCTGATATCTGCCAACTGTAATAATATATATGGTTTTTTTAGTTGGTTTCAGTTGTGCTTCCTTAAAAAATATAATCTTTAGTTGGGAATCAAAATTTTTAGTTGATATGAATGATATGTACACAAGTAAACATGGGTTTCTAGTAGTAGTAGATCTAATATATTATATATATTAGATATGAATGGTAAAAAAGTTGCTCCACATCTTGTTTTGATCTGTGTTACTCGGACTCGTGTTGGGTGCGGGTACGAATCTAGGTGTCGGACACGTGAAGTCAAAAAATAGAGGATACGCGGATATGGATCCGAATTTGGACACGGGTGCGGGATAAGGTATGTTATGATTTTTTAACAATAATGTTTCAAATTATATCACCAAAGCTTTTTTGCTCTAGGGACTGAAGTGTAAAAATATAAAGAAATAGGGGCAGAAATGAAGACAAAACAAAATTATAGGAACTGATATGTAGTTTTTCAGGGGCCAATTTGAACTTTCAAAAAACCCGAGGGACTAAATTAAAATATTTTAAAAACTACTAGGTATCTAATTGTAATTGTCTGATCTCTCTCTCTCTCTTCTTTTTCTTCTCCTGACATACGCTCTTCTTCTTCTTCACGGCTTCTTTTTCACGACTCTTCTTCTCAAAACAATTTGTCCGGATTTATGTGGTCAATTCGAATTTAATCCCAATCCCTTTTGATCTCAGGTAATAGTGGTCGTTAATCGTATTCGACACGGTACTCCATCAAAAAGTGGCGAGTCCGAGTAACACAGGTTGTGATGCTGTTCATGAGCTTTGAAGTGACTAATCCTATGTTGAGATGTTTTGTTCAGAGTTGCTAGATACTTTTGTAGACCTAGCGAAGCACGCATTGGTACTTGCACGTACACTTATGTATCAATACTCTAAATTTAGCTTACCGAAAAAATTCTTTTTTATTTAACTATAATTGCACAGATATCAATATTATAACTTAGTATTGAATATTCAAACATTACATTTGTACATGAATATTCAATGTTCTAAAAGGCAGGCGGCCGGGGGGCCTAGCGCCTAGGGGACCTAGGCGGGATTTTGTTTTTAAAACCAATTATAATATTTTATCTTATATTTATCCAAATAAAACAATAATATAAAGCAAAATAATCTATAATAAAGATAATAAATGTTTTTTCTTAAAGGTCAAACACATATCTTTAACGTATTAGTTTTATTTATAGACAAGATTAATATTAAATAATAAAATTTCAAATTTCAAGAATTCAATTCAATATTAAAACTTAAGAAACTAAATATAAATTTAAGAATTATATTGATTTAAAATAAATATTACAAATGTATTATCATTTATATAATTTGAAGTTGGTACAAGTTCAAAAAATTACAACTATAATAAAATTATCTATTTTGACTTTTTTGTTCACTTCTTGTTGTGATTTGATATGCTACAACATGCATTATGAATATAGTAAATAATTAGAAAAATAAATATACTAAGATCTGGTTTGGGTAGTTATTAAAAAAAAATCTCCGCGTAGGCCCTTTTTTCCCGCCTAGGCCCCGCCTAATTTTTTGGCCTAGGCGAGGCTGCAGAGGGGGGCCTAGGCGGCCGCCTTTTAGAACACTGGGAGTATTTATAAAATAATAAACTTGTTGATTCAACTAATTTTTTTTTATAAAACTTGAGGTTATTGCATTTAGATTCTAAGAGAATTCGTAACTATAAGAACTTATATAAAGATATCATAGCGTATCACATTTTAGTTATGTAGCGTACTACGTACCCGTATTTGTACCGCATTCCGAAACGTGCCACATTTCAGGTAACACATGTTTTGCTGTAAGCATTAACTTTAACGTGCCTTAACATTTAAAACATACTGCCACCATCCCAGTTAAGTGATTTTTTGTTTTGGGTGGTTATATTTTGATACTGATTACATGACAGCACTTGCCGAAAGCGCACATATATTTATTATCCATGATAAATTTCACTAAAGAAGACCTATCCCTTGCAGTGGGATGGGGGTTTTAATGGGTTGGTGGGCGTGTTGGAAGATAATTTTTAAGTTGCGTGAACATATGTAAAATGTGAACTATATGGTATGTTTGACACTTGAGAGTTATCTATACTGGTATACATGTGGATATAGTTTTAATGGGTTGGGGGGGCGTGTTGGAAGATAATTTTCAAGTTGTGTGAGCATATGTAAAATGTGAACTATGGTATGTACGACCCTTAAGAGTTATCTATACTGGTATACATGTGGATATAGTTTTTGTTTATGATGCAATGCATTGAATTCAGATGCAATTTGTTACTCTGTTTTGCATTCAAAGAATACCTATATATTTTGAATGTCATCAATTCATAGAGTGTATTTTTGTTGCCCCCGGCATCTTAAATTTGCTGGCAGAATTATTAACATTGTGATGATGAGCCCTACAAGATGGATATTATATAAGTATAGAATTGATATTATTTAGCCAGAAAATGAAACAAGATGCTAGGTGCTTTGTAACATGAGGACACTTTTTTTGAATTGCTTTGTGCTTTCTACCTTAAGGTAACCTAGCAAGATATTATAGTGTTGTCTCATTGGCAAGTAGATGTCATGTTTTACAGTTATGATATACTTTTGCCAAGTTAAAAGATGATTCCCGGCAATATTTTCTGAAGTTAAAGATGGTTTAGAAAAGGTTGAAAGATTAAATTGAGTTGCTGTGCAGTTCTTTACGGTTGTGCTTGTGCTGCAGGTACTTCTTAGAGGACCAAAGAATTCTCGTGAAGCGGTGAAACACTTTGGCAAGGCTCCTGGTGTGCCAGACAGCCACAGCAAGCCATATGTGCGATCAAAGGGAAGGAAATTTGAGAAGGCTAGAGGAAGAAGAAAGAGCAGAGGCTTTAGGGTTTGAGACATCTTATGTCTGTTTACAAGGAAGACTGGTCAATCAAAATCTTTGCGAAAGATTTATCCATCGAATTTCTTTACCCTTTTTATTTTTTTTGACATTTCCCTTTACATCTTCTCTTGTTGAATGTTGGTGTTATCAATAGCATTTCCTTGCTTGGATTATGCTTTTCTGTATTGTGTAGTTGTTGGGTCTGATTGAAACTATGTCTATCAAAGATCAATTGATAAATTTTGGGTTCCTGTTCTTATGGTTCCTAAATTAATAATCAATCTTGAATATTCTTGTCCCTTGTAATAAAGTAACAATAGTTTTTTAAAAGAAAAAAAACGTTTACTCTTTGCTCCGGTAAACCTCTGCTGAATTTTTTTGTACATTATTTGGCCAAGATAAATCTTTCTTCAATAATAATTTTTACTTCCTCTGTTCCTTTATTTGAGTTGTTTTTAGAGAAGTATTTTTATTTTTTAATATAAGTCGTTTAAGAATTTTAAGCAAGTATTAATTGTTTTGTTTCTAATATTACTGCAAGTACTATTAAATATTATTTTGGTTTTATTATTTTTTTGTCTAATAAATATTACTTTTTTTTTTAATATAGACAATTGATATTATATTTAATTTTAATGCATATTTTGATGACTCAAGTGACTTGCTTTACACGTCACGTGGGCCATCAAAATATGCATGTGAGTATATGTGAACGGTTTTATGTGATAATAAATTTATTGTTAATATTATATAATTATTTTTTTAATACTTGTGCACAATTCTAAAATAATAAACAACCAATCACATTATATTTCAACTTTTTTATCCTAGTAGTGACAAACAATCCTATCCTTAACTAAGGCGGTGAAAAAGACGGAAGTGGTTAGCATTAAGTTTATTTTTGGGTAAATCGATTTAAATTGATAAGTCTTGACACGCATGCGAGATTTTACGCACAAAGATTCTATTTACATTGGTCGATCAATAAACTTATCCAAAAATAAACTTCATAATAACCGGATTCGAAAAATAATCAACTTGTTTTTGTTGCAATAAATAAATATAAATGAAAAGATTCATCTCCATATTCCCCAGATATATTCAAATATAATTTGTTCAGTTTTTGAGTCTTGACTCTTGAGCATGGCAAGAAAGAAAAGAAGAAAGAATTTCGTCAAATGCACTTCTCCCGACCACCTTGAATAGAACAAAATCTCTTGATAATGTGGACCCTGTGTCACGTTGTTGTACCATATGTTTCTTAGGGGTTAGTATGAAATTTATTTTTAAATAAATTGATCAATTGACAAAGATAATGTAAAGTTCCACAATTATACAACATAATATATATTAATCACTAAAAAGTGAGTGGGGGTGGGTGGGGGTGGGGCAAAATTTTTTTAAACAACATAATATATATTAATAACTAAAAAGTAAAGTTCCACAATTATAAAATATATTTTTACTAAAACAAAGATAATGTATTAATGTAATTTTCTTTGATAAAGACAACAAAATATAGCTAAAAAAAATCTTTTAGAACATATCAAACTTCGTCAGAATTGCATCCGACGTTCTTTCAAATCACGAAATTCATCTACTATACTAAATAGGAAAATGGGAAAATATCAACTCTTGGAATTATCTTCACAATAGTCATTAGTTATACTATTTTTTAGACTATTCTATTTTGGGACAATTACATATTCTATTACATTTTTAAAAATAAATACAACAATAAATATCCTCATAAAATTTTTACACAACTAATACACTTCCATATTTATTTACAATACTAAAGGCAATACTTAATTACAAAAAGAGTGTAATCTTATCCCTTTAATTATGCATTATGCACATTTTCTCCCCATCTCTCCCATAATTTTCTCCCAATCTCTCCCACGATTTTCTCCCATTCCATTTTTTGTTTCCTTCTTCTTCTCCTCCTCCGCCTCCTCCTCCTCCTCTGTCCAACCCTCCCCTCCTCCCGCCTCCCGCCTCCCTCCTCCCCTCCTCCCGCCTCCACCTCCTCCGCCTCCTCCTTCCTCCTCCCGCCTCCCTCCTCCCTCCTCCCTCCTCCCACCTCCACCTCCTCCCCCACTCCTCCCCACCCCTCCCTCTCCCTCCTCCTCCCCCCTCCTCCCTCCTCATTCCTCCCGCCTCCACCTCCTCCGCCTCCCTCCTCCCTCCTTCCTCCTCCCGCATCCCTCCTCCCTCCTCCCGCCTCCACCTCCTCCCGCCACTCTCCCCCCCCCCTCCTCCTCCCGCCTTTCTCCTCCCACTCGCCCCTCCTCCTCCTCCCCCTCGCCTCCGCCTCCTTCCACCACCTCCTCCTCCTCCTCGCCTCCCTTCCTCCCGCGATCCCCTCCCACGCCTCCTTTCTCCTCCCCTCTTCCCGCCTTTCCTCCTCCACCTCTTCCTCCCGTCCTCCCTCTCCTCGATCCTCTCGCCTCCCACCGCCACCTGGTCCCATTCTTTATTTTCACCGTAACGAAAATCTTCCGATAAGGTAACCAATTTAGTTTTATTAGGTTACTAATTTATTTTGGATGTGATGCATTTGGTAATCAAACTTCATGTAGTTGGTTACCAAATTATTTGATAAGGTAACCAATTCATTTTATTAGTTTACTAATATATTTTGAATGTGATGCAATTGGTAACTAAAATTTATGCAATTGGTTACTAAACCTTCCGATAAGGTAACCAATTTAGTTTATTAGGTAACTAATTTATTTTGGATGTGATGCGATTGGTAACCAAATTTCATATAGTTGGTTACTAAACCATTTGATAAGGTAACCAATTCAGCTTTTATTTGATTACCAATTTTATTTTAAATGTGATGCGATTCTTAGTCAAAATTGTATAAAGGTAACCATTTCAATTTTTGTGGGTAACCAAATCGTCAAAAGAAATTCGAATAAGAATCTCTGGCGGCATGACAATGATAGCGATGTGGCGGCCAATGGTGGCAAGCGAGATAGGAGGATGATGAACATTAGCTCCTTCATAATTTTTTATTTTAATTTTTCATTTTGATTTGAATTTTGAAACATGGATTTGAAATTGTTGTTAGTGATGAAGATTTGAATTTGAATTTGAATTATTAGTTATCCTTGATTTTAGGTTTCTTTATTAATGTGAATTGTACTTATTTTGTAATAATTACATTCTTTTTGTAATTATTTAGTTGATGCACTTTTCTTGTAATTACTTTCATTTGTTGTATACTTATGTAAAGGACCCTTCTATTTTTTGTAAGGCCCACTTAGTATTCTAATGAATATAGCCCAATAGTCATTAGCTAATGTTTATCTTCACAATAGTCATTAGCCCACTTGATATTCTATTGTATGGCCCAAAAAATCTTGGGGGGGGGGGGGGCATGGCCCCTCTAGCCCTAAGGTAGCTCCGTCCCTGTGATGAAGGGTGGGATAACAATCGGTAACAAGAAATTTACAGATAAAAGAACAAGAGATTTATAAAAAACACAGATAAATCTCTCTAATGTGTAAATTATATTTTATTAAAATCAAAGTGATCATCTATTCATCCACAAGTCGAGTTTTATAGCTAACAAAAATTTTTCTCCAAATCACAACAGAATTCCTAGAAATACAGAAACAAAATCCTAACAAACTTACTATATTTATGAAAATAAAATCCTAACAAGTAATAATTTCTTATAAAAGGTTTACTTCCTAATAATAATAACAATAACAATAATAATAATAATAAAGTCAATTCGATTTTCATGAACTCATGACGCCAGTCGAAATTGAATTTCCGATCCCGAAGACATGAGTCGAAACCCCGAAGACAATCGATCCCTTAATATAAGACGTTTTAAAGAAGTTTTTTTGTCCCTTAATATATGACGTTTTAGAATTCTAAGTAAGCATTAATTGTTTAATTTTTAATATTACCCCAAGTATTAAATATAACTTTGAGTCCCACATTTTTTTTTCAATAAATAATAATCTCTTTTTTCAATATAAGAACAATATAAACATTTAATATTATACAATTATTTAATTAATACTTATGCACAATTCTAAAAAATCTTATACCAATATTAAGTGACAGAGGGAGTAATCGTTTAGTGCCATCAATAATATACTACTCCCTCCGTCCCAAATTAATTGCTCAATTTTGACCTTTTAAAGTCAAATTGACCATTTTTAAAACTAATCTTTTTACTATTTTTGCTAAAATATAGGTGAAGAGATTATAACCAAAAAAAAATATATACAATTTATTACTAATCCCAATTTTTATAATTTTAGAAATATATTTATATATGCTTAATTATTAATTCTAAAAATAGTCAATTTGAATTTTAAAAATCAAAATCAAACAATTAATTTAGGACCGAAAGAGTGTTATTCAATAAGTCAATATTTGTCGGCCTCATATCCTCTTGCATCATATTCCTTCCTTCGGTGGTGGGGCTGGGGTGGCGTGGGGTGGGGTGGGGTGGGGTTGATCCGTATAAATTAAATTGTACCTTTTCGCTCCTCTTATCATCCATATTAATTGCACGCCATGTTATGCTAATTGAAGAAACATTTAGTATTTTTTAAACATCTCTCTTACATAAGTTAGAAATATAGACATAAGAATAAACAATTACAGTATGTGTTAAGAATTTTACCAACTTAGTAATGCAACATCATTTGATAGGAGTGAGTAACATTTTTTTAAAAACCTTTACAATTTACCACCAAAAAAAAAAAAACAATTCTAACACTATCTTTAAATTTTGTAGCTTTTCACGTGAAGGTACAAACTACAAAGTTGTCTTGTCCCCATAAAAAGGATGTCGCATATAGATTCGGATTTTTGTTGGTACATAATAATTAAAATCCATGTGCATTAGAGTAGCACAAAAACATAGCCCGCCACTATTTTCTTCTCTTTTTTTTTAAGCTTAAAAAGCACCGCTAGCTCACAGTTCAGAGATCATCCCCATTCCTCCTTCATCGAACCTTCCTTCCCTCCTCCCTATCTTCCACATCTCACGTCACCTCTATTCCTTTCTCTCTCTATAATATATATATATATATATATATATATATATAATATGTATCTCTTTCTCCCTCGCACACAAATTACACGCACATGGATGAAAATACAACAAAATTCCCAAAGGATTCTGACCCAACTACTAACTATGCCTATAGTGGCAAGGTCATGTTAATCTCTGTTATTGTACTCTTCGTATTCTGCATCATCTTTGCCGGTTTCCATTTCTACTCGCGGTGGTTCCTCGTCCGTCGCTCCCGCAACCTCCGCCACCACCGCCGGCGCCGCTTCTCCTTCGCCTCCACCGACGCCGCCACTCCCAAAGCCCTCGCCCCTTTCGTCCTCAAATCACTCCCCACATTCCTCTACTCCGCCGCTCACGACGACCCGCCGCTAGAATGCGCCGTGTGCTTATCAGAATTCGAAGATAACGAAACGGGTCGGATCTTACCCAAATGCAACCACGCTTTTCACGTGGAGTGCATCGATATGTGGTTACTATCTCACTCTAATTGTCCACTCTGCAGAGCCACAATTCAGTTGCCCCATAATCTGGGTCATCGCAGTGCTAACCCGCCCGAAACGATAGTCACGGTAGCTGAATCTGTCACTTCCGGGTTAAGAGACGGCGAGGAAAGTCGAATGGGTTGTTCATCGTCTTCTTCGCTGCCGGAATTACAGAATGTAAGTGTGGAAATTCCGGCGGTAGGAGTGGATATTGGGCCGGCGAAAAGGATGGGCGGCCCGGTCCCAGTCCCAGTAAAGACCTTGAACAGGTGTCTGAGCATTTAATGTAGGTAATTAATAGTGTACCATGTATTTGGTACGTGTAGTATTTGAATCTTTGATTCCACGTGTTGGTATCGTGCCGTTTTGCTAGTACTCCATTAAGTTGTCGCATGATATTTTCATGTTGTTTTGGCTCTAAGTATTTTCTACTCTTCATAATTTATCTGTGTCCCTGACCCACATTGTTTGTCCTCGTTTTCTAAATTTTAATACTACTTGGGTTTGGGTTAAATGCTTTATAGGTCACTGTATTATAAGTCGACTTACAAATGGGTCGCTAAACTTTTTTTTTTTACAGTCAACTCACTGAATTTGTATTTACTAACAAAACGTTAGAAAATCATGTTTCGTCATTGACTTTTAATCTAAAATTTCCACATCAAGAAAATTGAGTTAAAAAAGAAGCTTATGTGTCAATAATTATCTCTCGTGACATTTATTATGTGGATCTAAAAGGAAAATCTATAATAAAATAAATTAGAAAAAGTTTTCAAAAATATAAGAAAATAAATAATATATTTTAAATATTTTTGTAATTAATATTAAATGAATTTTTGTTTAATTATTTACAAATATAATAATATAAATTAGAAAAGTTGGTCAAAAAACAAATGAAAATATATTTAATTATTTTTAATTAATATCATATAAATTTTATTTAATTTTTCACAAATATATTAATATAAATTTAAAATTTTTGCCAAAATATAAGAAAATAAATGAAATATATATTTAATTATTTATATATCATTTAATAAAAACAAAAAAAAATACTAAAATTCAAAATCAATACAGGCAATAGATTTACAAAAACTATTTACGCTTTCAAAATCAATACAGGTACTCATTCACGCACCATAACTATTTTTTTTCTTCTTTTTTTTTCATTTGGACTCTTTCTAGGGTTTCGACTCTGAATCCTAAGCTTGTCGTAAAATCCTTCAAGTTTGTGTTAGGGATTCAACGAATTGGGGATTTTAAAGAAATATTAAGATTTAAGGGTTGTAGATTAGATTGGAACAGAAAGGAAGAGGAATGTGAGCTTGTTCGATGTAGTGGATGATAGGTCACCTCGGTTAAGCTGCAGACCTAATGAGGCTACCGTACTCACAGAGAAGCTTGTTTTCATCCAGAAATTCTTCGCGGAGAGGGGCAATGGAGGCAGAGGTCGAGCGGTGGCGGTGGCGAATTTGAGTTTGGATTTGGGTGGAGGATCTAGGTTGGGGTTTGGCAGTCACTCTCTTTGAATCCATATGTGAATCCCAAGATTACAGATGAGATGGAAGTTAGTGGAACGATGGTGCGGAGTGGTGAACCCTGATAGCTTATTATCAGTAAGAGTGTATCTTTACTTAATAGAAGTTAGTGGAACGATGGTGCGGCGGAGTAGTAGTAGCGGAGGTGGTTCGACGATGAGTAGTGTGACGCCCCCAAAATTAGGTATTCATCACCCATTCTGAGTCGCCAGATACATGGTACAAAATACAAATACAAACTTAATTATACATCCGTCGGTAAACATACGACAATACATAAACCGAGAGTTCTAATAGAATATTGTCATTTATACAATATCCATACTCAAGAGTCCTCATTACATTTATTGTCACACTATTTAACGTAATAGTGAGGACTACTAATGCTATCTTCTGACCATCACTCTTTTCCCCGACTCGTCCCAAATTATATTCTCATTTCCTCAAGAGAATAAGTGAAAGAAATGGTGAGCTCAACTAGCCCAAGAAGAAATATTATAACTAAGATAATGCGTAATAAATTATCAATAGTCTTCAACAATGTTAAACCGATAAAATACAATAGACAACCGGTTTAATCTGCGATGAATATCGATCCATTAAAAGAGTCAAGTAGAAAATAAAGTCTACTATCTTTTAGGTTTTAAAAGGTTTTCATCAATTTTATCACTAAGACTCAGTTTAATGAATAAACCACAATATCTAATCATCCCTCGTACTCACTGGCCAAGGATTTTCATCAAATTATCAATGGTCACGACTATACCGAATCACCCCGGTCATAATCATACCAAAAACTATCCATCATTTGCATTACAGTGCCATCGAGGACTTTTATCACATCATTTATATCAAGCCATGATTATTATACCGAATGATCCCCAGTCATAATCATACTAAGTTCATCTATGCACGTAAGCCAAAGATAACATAATATAACATGAAGATGATGACAATGACATAATAATTCAATAAAACAAGTTCACGAATTAATTTATTCAGGGACTAATAACGTCCAAATTGTCAACATGATCTTTGCTTTGTAGAGTAAAATTCAAGAATGCTCGTAAAAATATTTTCATGAAAAATCTTGGATGAAGCGCAAATATCGAGGATATTCCACTAAATTCATGGAGTATAGAAGTCAAAATTTTAAACAACCGAGTATAATAATGAATGAAATAACAAAAGAAATCACCATGCATGCAGATTGCAGATGTATGTGTTATTCCAATGTAATAATAAATACGAATAATAAAAAGCGGAATCGTGTCCTGTAAAACACACGCATGTGATATTCCAATAGAATAATAAAGATGAGAATAATAAAGATTTAACCAGTGTCCGCGTAAAGCATGACGAGCAGATATTCCAATAGAATAATAAAGACAGAATAATAAAGATTTTAACCAGTCCCATGTAAAAGTATAAACAGGATGTTCCAACGGAATAATAAAATAATAGAAGAATGTCACCAAGTATAGGGGATTCCACATATACAAGTTATTCCAATAGAATAAATATGAATGGAATAATATAAGGATTTCACCAAGTATAGGGTATTCCGCATATACAAAATCATGTATAGGGTATGCCACTTTTTACAGTTATTCCAATGAATAATAAAGAATAGAATAATGTAAGTTCTCTTCATGACTAAAAAAAAATAACACCCTTTACGAGTACAACAAATAATATTCCCTACCTTAGAAGAGTTGAATATTGGAAAAGTGAAGTAAGAAAATACTTTTCTTCTTTTTCTATAGTTTCTCTCTGTAGTTTCAAAGAATTAGTTAGAAATAATGAAGGAATGAGATTTCTATTTATAGAAAACCGAGGGTGGCTCTTGGTTTTAACGAAGGGTCAAAATGACTCTTGGTAATATTGAAGAGACAACTACTATTTCATGAAGGGGTAATTAACCCTCGGAACAATCAAGAAAGCGCTTAACTCTTGGTAATATTGAAGGGACAACTACTATTTGCGAAGGGGTAATTACTATCGACGAAGGTAATTACTATTGATGAAGGTAATTACTATTGAAGAAGGTAATTACTATCGACTTGGTAAATACTATTGATTTAAGGTAATTACTATTCACAAAGGTAATTACTATCGACGAAAGGTAAATACTATATCGACGAAGGTAATTACTATTCACAAAGGTAATTACTATTCACAAAGGTTATTACTTATCGACGTAAGGAAAATACTATTAACGAAGGTAATTAGTATTCACAAAGGTAATTACTTATTCACAAAGGTAATTACTATCGACGAAGGTAAATACTATTAACGAAGGTAATTACTTATTCACAAAGGTAATTACTATTCACAAAGGTAATTACTATTGATTTAAGGGACTCTTAGATGATGACATATGGGCCCCCCATAAAATAATCAAACTTACCACAAACGCCTCATAACAGACTCTTTATATACATCAAAGATTGAATAAATATTACCACAAATCATTTTATTTTTAATCAACACATATTTAATCTTTCAACAATTATTAATCATTTATAACTTGTCGTCTCAATTAATAATTTAATACTATAACATATTATACGAGATAATCTTGTGACAATAATTGAATCAATAATATAAGAGATATGATGCAAAGATTTATCAGAGCAATAATTGAGCATAATTTGAGTGACTTCTCACGTAAGCATCAATAATCAATATCGTAGCTACTATACAACTACGCCAGACATCGTATTTTTTTTACTACCGGGTAGTTCAACAGGTTTTAACGGTAATACCTCTGCCGTTATTTTTATAGAAAAATAATTTTGTCGCTTTTCTAACTACGACAATACTTAGTTAATGGGGTCCACTTAATGATTGAGTAGTCGTCATTTAATATTCCCCGACAAAAAGAATATTCCCCACCAAACGAATATTTTATAACAACTTGCTTACTTTGCAAAATTTATAAATATTACCCACAACTATAACATTATATCAAATTTATTCCATAATATTCAATAAATAATATTTATAGATAATTTATCATTATTTATAAAAGTCGGGTCTTACAACCTCCCTTCTTATGAAATTTACCCTCGAAATTAGGGTAACGACTGATATATGATAAAGAGATGAGGATACCTTGAATACCTTTATCGTTAAAAATATTAAATTCATCTTCGCAATCCTACCAAAGATATTCATTAACAATTCATCTTTTACTACAGTGCCAAAGATATACAATCAGAAAACCAATAATCTTTGAGACGCAATTAATAGTATCACGACCACGAATTATCCATGCACCATCGGCCAGGATATTCGTGTTTTCAATCTGATCGTGATTATACCGAATAATCCTCGGTCATAATCATACCAAGTCTATCAATACTACTACTAAAAGATGACTTTTACCACATCCATGAATTAATATTTCATTCTTTGAGACTCGATTCAATAATTAATCCATATCATCGAATCATCCCCGCACTACAGGCCAAGGATATTCATTAAGTATCACGACCACAAATTATTCATGCACTACTACCAAAGATAATCGTGTATTCATTAGTATCACGACAACAAATTATCCATGCCACTACTACCAAAGATAATCGTGTTTTCAATTACGGTTATGATTATACCAACAATCCCTCGGTCATAATCATACCAAGTCCATCTATTCACGTAAGCCGTAGATGACTTTTTTAACACAATATAAGCGTGAGGATTATGATATAAAGAATCAATCAAATGAGATAAAAGATAAATATTAAACATTTATAATATAATTTATCCAGATTCAAGAATATCCCCATGTTATCAATCACTTAATAATCTCATAATCTAATATCATTAATATTATAACAATATTTTAATCACTTCTTAAATTTATAAACAATTTATCTCAATTGTTTACGCTTTTACCATATAATGCATTTAATCATTCAAAATGCCATACTCATAAGTTATCATCACCAATTATCAAATCCTCATCAAAAAAAAAAATATATGTATATACTCTATATAGGATTCTCTAGCCATAAAATCCTATTTTCAACTTTGTTACTTCACATAACATATTTAACTCATATGTTCAGTAATTAAACTATTTTCATGAAAATACCAAATCAGTCCCAAAATATTTCTTTTCTGGGATTTAGCATAATATAGTCCCATAATGAAAACATATTTTTCTCGAAATTTTAAAATTCATTTACTATTTTTCAAAAATCAATTTCTAATTAATTCCTTAAGAAATTAGCTACCTCAAGTTTAACTCCAAAATTCCCAAATCTTGGCAGGACCTTACACATGTTAATGTGAGCTTCTAGTTTAAATTTCATGGTCATCGAGTTTATAGAACTCCGATTATAGCATTTTTCGTCAAAAAAACCTAAATATTGAAATGGTCATAACTTGTTCATTTTAATTGAATGAGATCATTTTTGGACAGGAGGTACTTTATAACATATATTTTCATGTCCCAAAAGGCCAGAATTTTTCACATAAATTTAGTGGCCGAAAGAGCCCTTAAAGTTTCTGGGCAAGTAGCGTTTTTTGTAATTTGCAGCTTTGGACTCTTTTGCTAAATTCAGGTCCATACGAAAATCTACAAAGACCTTTTCCAAAGATTCCACTTGAATAAGCTACAAAACTCATAGATCTAACTCTAGGACTTGACAACACTCAAAAATTCAAAATATAATAGGAGATATGGTCAATTGAATTTCATGTTACGTTTTTACTAAAATCTGATTTTTCAACCCTTTGTGATTTCTAAGAAACTTTTATGTTTTCACATAATAACCAACATAACTCATCATAAAACTTACTAATACTTCATATACCCATGATTTTCATTAGTCCAATGCTTTTATTATGACTCTCATTATAATCCTCGTAAATGCATCCTTTTAGTTGAAGAAATATTTGAGGTTTAAGAAATGGGTTTTTGTATTGGGTCAATACAAAATTCGATTTCACGCCTAGGGTAGGCTAGAAATCTTCAAGAATACGTCAAGAAAATTATTAATGATAGAAATATCATTCAAAAATCACTACTCTTATCCAAGACTTGGATAAGACGTTACATTGATACCAACTGCGACTTCTATCCTTTAACCTAGATAACACCTCACAATGATACCTATCAACTTGTCATCGTCATTCACGACGTCGCCTTTCTAGAAGTCCGGCTTTGCATGCAATCCACACAAGGAAGTCAACAACGAAAGGATCGGGGCTCTTTACTTATGGCTTGATATAACAAAGATTAACTTTAGGGTTTGGTTACTTTGAATTCGTATAACAGGTTGGTTAGGAATATTAAAGCTAACAACCTTACAAAAAGAATAATAAGTAGTTAATCAATCGTTTTCAAAAATTACCTCAAAGGCAAGTATTTTCAAAGAGATAAGATCGTGAAAGTGTTTATTTGAAATAACAAGATTAATAAATAGTGGAGGTAACGAAGGTTTCTCCCAACGAAGTTTCAATAGATAAATCAAAGTCTAATTTTTTCGGAGTCAAATTTAAACATTGAACACAACTAGGTAGAATAAAAGAGTGGGTAGAACTTGTATTGAATAAAGTATAGACTTATGAATAATTTATAATTAATTTACACCAGAATAACTTCGTTCGGGTTTTCTCGACAAACGCTCTCGCTTAAATTACCGAAGTTTGACTTTACTATAGGGTACATTCCACCCTTAAGTGCTTCTTCACATTCTGATCCATGATTCAATCATTATTCTCTCGATCCATATCGAATTCGGGTTGACCGCTATGCACGGGTAATTCCGAATTCGATGTTGGGTTCTCCCAATTCATTGTCCAAAAGCAAAGTCCATTTCATCTATTTTGGCTTTATTGGATCGGACGTCTTTTTTTACACTATCAACGCGTTATGCGAACTTTTACCCATGCATTGTCTATTCTCCTTCGTTCGGTTGTTTCTTCTTTCAAATGATCTTTGATTTTAAATTCTCGATTCCAACTTTAATATCTTACACCTTGCCAAAGCGTGAATTTGTTCGAGCATCACATATCGGGTAACCAATTTTGAATTGTTGTATCCCTTTGTTCCACCATATTCTTGCCGTTCTTCAACCTCGTTTTTCTAGCTCACGAACACGATTTTGTAATTCTAAGTTTTGATCATAAACTTCTTCTAACCAATTCTCCTCGGTTCCTCTTCTTCCCCACTCTCAATCCTTACCTCTGCTGCAACTAGCTCAAAAGTGCAACAATTAGTTCTTCATTCACTACGTGGATATCTCTAATTTGTTCCTCGTCGACCTTCGCATTAACTTTGATTAGTGATTAAAGGTGTCACAACGGTCACATTCACTCCATTGTGAATATTTTCAATTTGCCATTTCCAAACACCGCCACAACACAAGGTTAATTAATATATCAAATATTATCCCTATACTCCGAATCGACCAATTAAATAACAAATAAACTTAGGTAGGTCATACTAGCGAAGAAATTCCCGTCTCTCCCTCCTAGTTCTTATCTCAGCATCTTAGCTAGGATCATATCCCTAGCTACGATACTGTTGTGGCCGCCCCAAAATTAGGTATTCATCACCCATTCTCGAGTCGCCATTACATGGTACAAAAATACAAATACAAACTTAATTATACATCTCATAAGTGTAACATACGACAATACATAAACCGAGAGTTCTAATAGGAATATTGTCATTTATACAATATCCATACTCAAGGAGTCCTCATTACATTTATTGTCACACTATTTAATGTAATAGTGAGGACTACTAATCTTATCTTCGGACCATCACTCTTTTCCCCGGCTCGTCCCAAATATATTCTCATTTCAAGAGAATAGTGAAAGAAAGAGTGAGCTCAACTAGCCCAAAGAAGAAATATTATAACTAAGATAATGCGTAATAAATTATCAATAGTCTTCAACAATGTTAAACCGATAAAATACAATAGATAACCAGTTTAATCTGCAGTGAATACGTGATCCATTAAAAGAGTCAAGTAGAAAATAAAGTCTACTATCTTTTAGGTTTTAAAAGGTTTTCATCAATTTTATCACTAAGACTCGGGTTTAATGAATAAACCACAATATCTAATCATCCTTGTACCCACGGCCAAGGATTTTCATCAAATTATCAATGGTCATGACTATACCGAATCACCCCCGTCATAATCATACCAAAACTATCCATCATTTGCATTACAGCCACCGAGGACTTTTATCACATCATTTATATCAAGCCATGATTATACCGAATGATCCCTGGTCATAATCATACTAAGTTCATCTATGCACGTAAGCCAAAGATAACATAATATAACACGAAGATGATGACAATGACATAATAATTCAATAAAACAAGTTCACGAATTAATTTATTCAGGGACTAATAACGTCCAAATTGTCAACATGATACTGCTTTGTAGAGTAAAATTCAAGAATGCTCAGAAAAATAATTTCATGAAAAATTACGGGATGAAGGCAAATATCAAGGATATTCCACTAAATTCATGGAGTATAGAAGTCAAAATTTTAAACAACCGAGTATAATAAATAATGAAATAACAAAAGAAATCACCATACGCATGCGGTGCTTGGCGATGTAGAGTTATTCTAACGAGAATAATAAATACGAATAATAAAAATCGGAAATCAGTCCTGTAAAACACACGAGATGGATATTCCAATAGAATAATAAAGACGTAATAATAAAGAACCCGAACCAGTCCCGTAAAAGCCTCCAAACGAGGATATTCCAATAGAATAATAAAGACGAGAATAATAAAGATTTTAACCCGTGTCCCACAGTAAAAGCCTGATGCAGGATGTTCCAACTAATAATAAAATAATAGAAGAATGTCACCAAGTATAGGGGATTCCGCGTATACAAAGTTATTCCAATGAGAATAAATAAGAATGGAATAATATAAGGATTTCACCAAGTATAGGGTATTCGCATATATACAGGTCATGTATATAGGGTATGCCACTTTTTACGAGGTTATTCCAATGAAATAATAAAGAATGGAATAACGAAGTTCTCTTCATGACTAAAAAAAATAACACCCTTACGAGTACAACAAATAATATTCCCTACCTTAGAAGAGCTAAATATTGGAAAAGTGAAGTAGCAAAATACTTTTCTTCTTTCTCTCTATAGTTTCTCTCTAGCTTTGAATTGAATTAAGTAAAAATAATGAAGGAATGAAACTTTTTCTTATTTAAAAAAACTGAGGGTGGCTCTTGGTCTTAACGAAGGGTCAAAATGACTCTTGGTAATATCAAGAGACAACTACTATTCTGAAGGGGTAATTAACCCTTGGAACAATCAAGCGCGTAACTCTTGGTAATATTGAAGGGACAACTACTATTTGCGAAGGGGTAATTACTATTGACGAAGGTAATTACTATTGAAGAAGGTAATTACTATTGACGAAGGTAAATACAATTGACGAAGGTAAATACTATTGACGAAGGTAATTACTATTCATAAAGGTAATTACTATTCACAAAGGTAATTATTATTCACAAAGGTAATTACTATTCACAAAGGTAATTACTATTGACGAAGGTAAATACTATTAACGAAGGTAATTAGTATTCACAAAGGTAATTACTATTGACGAAGGTAAATACTATTAACGAAGGTAATTACTATTCACAAAGGTAATTACTATTCACAAAGGTAATTACTATCGATGAAGTGACTCTTAGATGATGATGACATATGGGCCCCCATAAAAATAATCAAACTTACCACAAACGCCTCATAATGTAACTCTTTATATACATCAAAGATTGAATAAATATTACCACAAATCATTTTATTTTTAATCAACACATATTTAATCTTTCAACAATTATTAATCATTTATAACTTGTCGCCTCAATTAATAATTTAATACTATAACATATTATACGAGATAATCTTTGTGACAATAATTGAATCAATAATATAAGAGATATGATCGTGAATTATCAGTAGCAATAATTGAAGCATAGGTGAGTGACTTCTCACGTAAGCATCAATAATCAATATTGTGTGCTACTATACAACTACGCCAGACATCTTGTACTTTTACTACCGGGTAGTTCAACAATTTTGACAGTAACACCTCCCGCCGTTATTTTTATAGAAAAATAATTTTGTCGCTTTCTAACTACGATAATACTTCCGCTAATAAGGTCCACTTAATGATTGAGCCATTGCATCTAATATTCCCCCAACAAAAAAAGAATATTCCCCGACGAAACAAATATTTTATAACAACTTGCTTACTTTGCAAAATTTATAAATATTACCCACAATTATAACATTATATCAAATTTATTCCATAATATTCAAAAAATAATATTTATAGAAAATTCATCTTTATTTATAAAAGCTGGGGTCTTACAAGTAGGGTGGTTGCGAGTATGCAGGCGTCTAATTTGCAGGAAGAATTAAGGAAATTAAGGAATTAGTGTGTGTTCTTGGTGTGTTAGTGTGTGTGTTTGAATTTATATGTGTATTCTTGGTATTAGTTTGTGTTCTTGGTGTGTTAGTGTGTGTGTTTGAATTTATATGTGTATTAAGGAATTAGTGTGTATTTTCATCCAGAAATTATTCATTTTTAATTTGATTTGATTTGTAATTTTAGTATATTACAATGAAGATTTGTAAATAATTTTTATTATTGATTTAATTTGATTTGTAATTTTAGTATATTATAGTATATTTTTCTATTAAACGGTGAAGATTATTTTCTATTTTCTTATAATCACAAAAATAAGAATTGTTATAAAATTTAATTTAATTATTTCTTTAATAAAAGTGATTATTTCTTAAATTTAATTAAATTAAATTATAAAATTTAAATTTTGTATAATTTTAAAATAAAATTATTTGATAAAATTAAAATTACAATATAAATTATTTGATAAAATTAAAATTAAAATTATTTGATAAAATTAAAATTATTTGATAAAAATTATTTGCATATAAAAGTAAAAATTTATTTATCATTGTTAGAGATCACAAAAAAAATTATCACCAAATTGACTCAATTATAAATTTAATATCCGAATTTGAAAAGATTTTTAATTTTTAATTTTTTTTAATTTTTTAATTTTTAAAATTTATTTTATACTTTAAAATATTTTTTTCTATTTTTTCATAAATTTTTTTCTCCAAATCCACATCTTCACTGCCACGTCGCATACTAACTTCCACATAGCCATTTTTCAGACAAGTCAGCTGCCACGTCATCATTTCTGTTAAGTCAACCTTGACTTAACGATTTTTGTAATTTTATGTTAGTAAACTAAAGTTCAGTGAGTTAACTGTAAGAAAAAAAAATTTAGTGACCCATTTGTAAGTCGACATATAGTAGAGTGACCTAAAAAATATTTAACCCACTTGGGTTTCATAATAATTACTCACTCCATCCCATTATATTTTATGTTCTAGAAATTTTTACATAGATTAAGGTTGTATTTGATAAACCTGGGAATTAATATCTGAATGATTATGATGTCTTAATAAATTAGATCATCTGAATGGTTATGAGGTCTTAATCTAAAAAATTGTTTGATAACTAAAAAATAAGTTGTCTCTTAATGACACTATTTTACCATTTTAAAGGGTAAAAATTTATTTAATAATTTTAAATATTCAATTTCATAAAAATAAGTGCATAATATTGTTGAATATATTTATATAAAAAAAACTATCACAAAAAATTCATTAAGAGGTACCTCTTAATTATTAAGATTTTATTTTCGGTCTTACCGATTAAAAGGCATTCAGAGGTAGGACTGAGCAAAAAACGAACTGAACCGAAATATTCTGAAAATTCGGTTATTTTTAATATTTCGGTTATATCCGAATTATATTACGGTTTTCGATTAATTTGTACGGGTATCATTAGTCATTTTTAATTCTCAGCCCTTAGCCCAACATTAGTCATTAGCACAGCCCACTAGCACTCAACCCACTAGCCCAACCATTAGTCATTAGCACTCAGCCCACTAGCACTCAACCCACTAGCCCAGCCATTAGTCATTTATAATTATCGAACTCTCAGATCTCTTTCGGTCTCCAACTCTCTCACTCTCAGATCTCTCAACTCTCTCACTCTCGGCCGAACTCTTAAACTCTCAGGCCGTTGCCCTATCACCGCCGGTCCGCCGCTTATCTTCCTGGTCTCCTCCTCGACAAGTCCAACTCATCTTTCTTTCTTGCGCGACGGCGTAGCGGAATCAGATGACTTGAGGGCCTCATCAGAGGCAGATGTAGCGCCTCCCACAACGCCGCCGTGCGACGCCAGCACCGCCGGTGTGATCTCCATTCGCAACGAGTCGAGACTAGGGTTCCAGCGGCCTTCTCTTACCTCTCTCTCTAGGGTTTGGGTTTGGGGGAATTCAATGGGGATTACTTACGCTTCCAGAAGGTACTTTCGGTTGGAAGTGGATGGATCCTGGAACGGCCGTATTTTGCTTTATCCCACTTTTGCCCCTTCTAGTTATTCATGGTTTTTATATTCGGAAATTAACATTTAGTTATTCATGGTTTTTACATTAAGAAATTAACATTTTTCACATTTAAATAAGATATTTCTGCATGAGATATATTATGAATGAAATATTTTTATGGGAAAATATTAATATCTTTGTTTTATATAGTCGTGTTTTAGATTAAAATACTTGAAATGGAATTAAGGTGAAACAAAGTGTTCGGATTATTAATCAAATGTCTAGTGACATGATCAATACTCCTGACTCTGCTAATTTTGATGGGTGAGCCTTTTTCTATTTTTTGTTTTCTAATTTTGACAGGCAAATGAAATCAACCTGTAAATGTATTTCTAAATTTCGGTTATTACCCGAATAACCGAATTGTAATTTAGGTAATTCGGTTATTCGGTTAATGGGTAATTCGGGTATTTGTTCGGATACCAAAAATAAACAAATTTCGGTTTTCGGTTATAACCGAATAGTCTATTCGGTTCGGTTATAACCGAATGATCAGTCCTATTCAGAGGTAACAAAAAAATAAAAAAATAATATCATACCTCTTAGCGAATAAGAAACAGTCCATTAAGAGGTAATCAGATGTAAATAAACAGTACTTAAGAATAGATGCAGTTTTATTATTTTATCCTTAATTAATATTTTGATCTCATTTAATTCTCCATTAACACTAGACTTGATTTCACATTTTCTCTCCTAATTAATTAAGGACGTTTCACATCTTGCTATTAATGGTGGTGGAGAAAGAAGGGTAGAGAAGGAAAAGAAATTGGCAAAATATTCTTAGTATTGTAGAACGTCAAATATTTTGGAAAGAAAAAAAATACTAAAAAAAAGCACTTTTACTCCAATCGCCATTATATTGTTTTAAGAATTAAATTACTGTCTTTTAAAATATTCAATTGACCCACTATGTTTTTTAAAAATGAACAATCAAGCCATTCCGTTCAATTTAACTAACAGACGTCTAAAAATATCCTACGTGAATTTTTTGAAAAAAAATAAATATCCTACGTGGCTGTTGACTCGGCATTTTTGGACACGGTCATATTGTTATAAATATTATAACAAAAAATAATCTTCTGAGTTGCAAAAAATAATCTCAAACCCAATTATCCTTGGTATTTCGGCCTTTTGGAGAACTTGCTCGGTGTCAAAAAATAATCTCAAACCCAGTTCATCTTCTTCATCAACAAAATTATCCTCTCTCTCCTCCCATGATTAACATCTTCTTCATCAGGAAAATTATCCTCTCTCTCCTCTCTATCCTTCCTAAAAAGGTACCGAAATCCTATTGTTTTAGAAAAAGAAATTCAAAAGAAATTCTTCACTTTTGTTGAAGAAGAAAAAGAAATTCAGATCTGGATCCATTATTTCAGATCTGGATCCATTATTCATGTATGATTTAGATAAGCTCAAGATCTGATTTTGTTTTGTATTTCGTTTTGACTGGATTCCTGGGTTTTTGCTTGGGAGTTCTGCTGTGTTATGTCGACCCTATTCTGCTTCCCGGATTTCATGGTGCATGCCGGACTTCATGGTGCTGTGCTGCTCGGATTTTATTATAATTAAAACATAAAAGTATTTTTAATTTTATTTTTAAAATAAAACATACAAAACTTATACCCAACACCCAAATCCTAATTTACAAAACTTTGCTTTGCCAAATCAAGTGAAGAAGAAATAGATTTATTGAAAGGTGAATGAATCTGTGATTATATTTTTCTTAATCTCTCTATTTATTTTTTCACGTTATTTTTAAGTTATGTTTGAATTTCAATGAGAGACGGGTGTAATCAATGGACTTAAATTGTTGTGATTAATTGGTTTGTATAAAGTTTAGAATTGTTATCTTCGATCTTTTCCTCGTTGCCGATCAATTTCTTCAATTGGAGTCTGGGTTTGGGAAGGTTGTTGCCATCAATTTCTTTAATTGGAGTGGGTAACTTGTGGTTAGATTTTCAGTAACGGTGGTGACAGCGGCTTGGTGATGGCAGAGGCTTGGTGGCGGTGGTTCTTGTGTGAAAGGAGAGAGGAGGATTTGATGCCAGTTTTGGGTCTAAACATACATATTAATTATAAATATTATAATATTAATTTTTATTAATATTATACATATTATAAATATTTAGGTAAAGAAAAAGAAAGAAAATAAAACATAAAAATATTTTTATTTTTAAAAATTTTATAAGTATTTTAAAACATAAAAAGTATTTTATTTTTATTTTAAAATAAAACATACATATTAATTATAAATATTATAATATTAATTTTTATTAATATTATACATATTATAAATATTTAGGTAAAGAAAAAGAAAGAAAATAAAATATAAAAATATTTTTATTTTTAAAACCA
Organism: Panax quinquefolius; assembly: GCA_020205615.1. Lineage (NCBI taxonomy): Eukaryota > Viridiplantae > Streptophyta > Magnoliopsida > Apiales > Araliaceae > Panax > Panax quinquefolius. The sequence goes on along the minus strand of CM035162.1, from coordinate 5,212,956 downwards.
CAGTGGGCCAATTGCATTTTTTTTAAAGTGTAGTGGTTCAATAGTAAAAAGAATTTGGCTGACTCGCTTGCCATGTAGGAAATAATGATTTTTTGAATTTTTTTTCTGTGCCACATGTGTAATTATTTAACGTCCATCCAAGAAATTGGACGGAATGGCTTGATTGAGCATTTTTAAAAAATACAGTGGGTTAATTGAATATTTTAAAAGTACAGTAATTAATTGTTTAAAACACAATAACCACAGTGATGTAAAAATGTTTTTTTGCCAAAAAAATATTTTAGAACGTCAAATATAAAAAGATGGATGGAATAATTGACTTTTTTACAAGGACAAAACTAGTTGTGAAAATTTTCGCTGTTATTGTTATATTTGGTCGCCTTCAACTCTCTTAAGTTATGTGGTTTACTCATTTTTGTCAAGGAAATTGTTATATTTTGTCACAAAATATTGTGACTTCTGTTGTAACAAGATGATCGACACAATCTAGTCTAGTTATTATAACTAGAGATACATGAATAATTTGTGAATGTGTACTCTTAATAAAATAAAATAAAAACACAATTTTTTTGTCTATATATATATATATTATCAATTTAAAATTACATTTTAATTTGTAAACTTTTTAGTTATTTTTTATTTATTAAGTACCATGATGTCACTCATTATTACATTTTCAATTATTGGTAGGGGTAAGTTTGGAAATATAATGTTCTTCTTAAAATGAATCATTCCCTTCCTACTTTCATTGTGATCCAAACGTAGGTTAGCATTACATAAAATTGTATTTAGAAAAGAATTGAAAAACGATCATCAAAAAGAACATATGAATTTTGACAGAAGATCTCTATCAGAAGGAGAAGGGATGACAACTTAAAAGGCTTGTAATTTTTTTTTTTGGTGCTAATTTCCACACATCACACACCCAAGAAGAATCGAAAGAAACGAACCCTTGACCTCATGGAACCCACAAGGCAAGAATTACTGATGGGCCAAGAACCAAGCGACAAAGGCTTGTAATTCTTCTTAAATATATACATATAATCATTTGTAACATCCTTATCTGCAATATGAGGGATTAATTACATATAATATGAATTGAGGCCATATATATAGTTATGGACAGATCCATAAAATTTAATTAGCATCAACACATTACACGACTTCAGTTCTGAATAAAAACATGAAAAACGCTCAAAGCATTGTGCAATAAATTGAGAAGAGATTCATTCTTATGGTACAGCTCTAACCCTTTACCAGTCTTCCCCTTGGCACTCTTCTGGCAGGTCTCAATTGCAGCAGTGGCATCCTTCAACAAAGTTTCAATACGTCCATCATTTGGCGAAAGAGTCAAAGCGCTAATCGCGTTATCAATCTCATCCACTGCACCTTCATATTGTTCTTCGCAGTCCGTAAAGATCTGCATCATCGCAGCGTCTGTTGGCTCATCTGATGCGTCTAGAACTGCAACGGACTCTGAAATGAATTCAACGTTCAAAGCCGCGGTATTCGAGGCCACGTCCAACGCGATAAATGCCAGATCATTGAGGTTTTTTACGATAGTATCGGGCTCGGAATTTAGGATGGTTTTGCAAAAATCTTTGTTAGGGGATTGGGAGCAAGCCTTGGTGATAAGAGGAGCAATGTGAACGGGGGCAGCAGGGGTTTCGGGACGGGAAGATGTAATGAGGTGGGGGTGAAGGGCAAGGCAGAAGGTGAGAGATAAGAGGGATAAGAAACTTGACATTGTGGGATTCTTTTTTGTTTTTGTTTGTTTGTTAAATTTCTTCTGCTTTTCTCTGTTCTTCTTCCTTGGCTTGGAATGTAAATTTCAATCTTGTGGTTTTAAATTGAGAAAAATGTGAGATTAATATTTGTTGTTTTTTACGTGTGATTTGCGTGTGAGGAATGGTTAAAAATAGAATTTTGGAAATAATAAGATTTCTGTTGAGGTCCATCCAGATTAATTATTGAAAGGGTTCCAAAATTACAGGAAGAAAGACCATGCATATAAAGTTAGCAAGATACGCTAAGCCACTCATGTCTAACCGGCACGAATAGGCCTACATGAAACGAAATATATATATATATATATATATACTTTTCTAATAGTAGCACCTCTTTTTAATAATATTAAGGTTTGTAGCTTTGCCAGATAGACATTCTTTTCTTCAAGTGTATAAATACGATTATTACTATATTTCAACCATTTTTTGCTCTATGCAATACATTTAACTGCATTAGTTTCATTGTACATGTTCTACTAGCTGCCGCACTTGGATTTTCAATGTGCATTGCTAATGGGCTCAATAATTTACCTAAGGGGTAGACTTGATGCATTCTGATCAAACAGTTGTTCAAATTTTTGTGTCTCAACTTGACTAAGCATTTATGTTTGTGTGTGTATATATATAATTTAATTTTAGAGATGTAGATAGATGAAAAAAATAAGATAATTTTATTGAATGATATCATAAATTTAGGAATTATTTCACAATTAAATTCGTAGTTGATTACAAAGAATCCAGAATACAGAGCAAGTTCGTAATTAATCCAATAGCCCATGACTATAGACCACCAGAATATGGGACGCCACTCATAGGTAACCAATCATCCCCCGATAAAAAGTTAGACACAGTAAAATTAGCAGCTTCTGTGGCATCGATTACGCGAAATCCAGGCCATGTAACTCTACCACCAGTGTTTGATCCAGGCCCTGTATTACTAAACTCCGCGTAATATAATGTACTTAGTGCAAAATCCCCTGACCAATCGTGCCAACCAGCAGGATTAATCAAACTGTCTATGAAAGACTGCATGTAAATAGTCCTGGAGTACTGTTTCCAGGGCCTGCCCAAATATGTCTGTACCCCATTGCTAGAAGCCAAATCGTCAGAAGCTCTAATATTACAATTCTGAATCGTGATGCCCGTGTTCTGGTTTGGATCTGTTCTTCCTTGTGCAGTTATGGCATTGAATTGATTGGATAGTGGTAGTCGCGGGTAAATGTTGCAATTTTGAAGCACAGCAGCTGCGTTACCAAATATGAAGTCCACCGTGCCATAGATGTCACATTCTGCGTAATATTGCCTGTTTGAATGTACATATAATGTGTCCTGATAACCTTCAAAGCTGCAGGTATAAAATGCGGATAAATCTGCCCCATTTCGTAGTGCAACCGCCTGCTGCTTGATTCCTCCTGCAGTGTTTCTGATGGTAAAGTTCACCCCCACAAATCCTTGGCCCACTACAGCTGCGTAATACACATGCAACATAAGTATATGGCTTAATTAATTGGATTGTTGATACAATTGCCTGAGCAAAAAATGTTGTCATAGACACTAGTAGTACACATTTAGCAAAATTTTAGGGACACTTGCTACTTTGTCAACATTATTTTATTCTAACAATATCAGCCGCCTTAATTTGTGTTGCCAAACTTTTAAATTTACAACAAGTAGTTAATAAATGCCTGACTTACCAAATGTTGAAGAGTTGAATGTTGTCACGCCATCAGCAACATTACGGTTTCCGGTGATCACCGTCTGATTAATGCCCTCACCAATCATCAACAAGTACCTGTTATTCTTAGGAATGGACACATATTCTTCATAGACCCCGGCAGTTACATATATCAAGAAGTAGCCATCACTAACAACAGATTTATTGGGAGCCACGGACAAAGCATCATTGATGGTGGTGAAGTTCCCCGTTCCATCTTTACTCACAACCACAATATGGCTCACTTCCACATAATCATTACCATCACCATTTTCACTAGTTTGAAGAAGCTTTCTCCGGCCTACCCTCTCGAAAATGGCTTTGTTTCTTTCCGACATTTTTAAGGGTAACTTACCCTTTCTAAATGCTTTTTGCTTCTTAGTAGGCCTAGATGGTCCCTTGTTCTTTTTATGAACCCACCCTTTTCTGAAAAGAGCTAAAGAAACACTATAAAGCTTTGTGTCATCAGCAAGAGGGGTGGAAATACCATATTTTAAATTCCAAGAAGAAGCTGTTTCTTGTATGCTATCCAAACAAGTTTGTGTGTTTGTTACAATGGAACTAAGTAGAGTATGAACATCGTCGGCTTGTGATGTGGAAAGAGTTTGACTTTTATCGACAATTGGGAAAGAAGTTGATAGATAATCCATGTTAAGCTCGGCTAGTAAATGACAATCTTGGAGAGCACGAGTTGCACCGGTTGTCAAAGAGGATGAGCTATGGAGATATTTTTCAATCAATGACAAAAATGTACGAGCAGCCGAGAAGGATTTACGGACGGAATAGCGGGCATAGTCATATACATTGGCACTGGCATTGTTGTTTGGTAGAGATGATCTGCATGAGGAAGGATAAGGGGTGGAATTACAAATATTGGGGTCGGAAGGAGAAACATCAGCCGAGGAAAAAGAGAATAAAAACGAAAGTGTAAAGATAATGAGAGTTGAGGTGAAGGAAGAATAAATAATATTGTAGAGCTTAAACGATGCCGCCATGGTTTTTGAAAAAAATGAGAGAATATATGAATGAAGAATACTTGAATGTGTAGTAATGGGATACATAATTAAGTTCATATATATATATATATATATATATAGTGGACTGGAGGGAAATATTGTTAGGTTATACTCGTGTGTTTTGTTTTGTATACTTGGGAAGTGAAGTCAACTTCATGGCTCAGAGCTAGAACTACAAACCAAGAACGCGTCTATGGTACTAAAATTGGTTTGACTTTTTATTAATTATATACATACGGGAATGAAAAATTAATGGGACAAGTAGTTGTTGTTCTTAATTAATTATATATGTGTTATTTTATGAATCTATATATATATATATATATATATATATATATATAATAACCAGAAGGTGGTCTAACAACTATTCGATCTATTGGATATATGTCATCGTGGGAGCAAATCACAACTGGTGAGGTTTTATTTATGATAATCCTACCTACTTCTTTCATTAAATGCGGAACAAAATGGGATTAATATATAGTTGTTACCATTACAATTTACTAACATGCATGGTGGCCGGGCCTCCTTGCGGCCAATTCTTTTACATACATGCATGCATAGTTTTTCTGATTTAAAACACCACATATATTGTGTATTTAATTATTACATTAAACTCAATTTATATGCTAGTATTTTTCATATTTGACTGCTGGAAATTGTAGATAGTTATTAGTTTGGTTTTCTCCCCTAAAGTACTCTTTAGTCTTTACCACATTTCTCAATTAAATTGTATCCACTCGAGGAAAAATTTTTAGGCAAAAAGAATAAAAGCCGGTTTACTTTATTAACTAGAATTTCAATTAATTAATCAGAATTTGGGGTTTATTAATTAGGGTTAAAGAGTTTGTTAACTAGAGTTTACGGTTTATAAATCAGAGTCTAAGATTTATCAACTCTTTTTTTAACTAATAAACCCTAAATTCAGTTTAAAATGAGTTAATAAACCCTAAACCCTAGTTAAATGATTGAAATTCTTGTTAATAAAGTCAAATTCTTATTGTGATTAGTGTCCATTATTATTAGTATTAGATGTTATGGGTTTTTTTAACCATTCGTTATTATTATGTCGATTTTCAGTTTCTAACTATGATAGTTTCTTTTTGTTTTCAATAGTATAGATGGTTTATGATCTATAAAAATTCGTAACAAATACATACTATAAATCATTACCATATATATATATATATATTTAAATATATTTTTTTACTTCAGAAAAGTCAAATTTCCAATTAATTTTTTTAATTGCATAATGTTTAAACTCAAGAGCTTTCCGTATACAACGTGAGGGCACAACAGCGAGGCAGCTAAATTGGAGTGCGGGTCTCTGAAATAAGCCCTTGACAGGCTCTCTCCATATTTGCTTTAGGTATTATTTTTGGATTAGTATCCTCTTCATTTTAAATAAAATAAGAATTTTCTATTTTATTGTTTAAATTTAAAATATCTTAAAATATTACATCATGATGAGAAATGTGCAAAAATGAAAACTCTCCATTTCATTTTAAATGAAAAGAATCATAATTCACTATTTTCGGGACTACTTTTTTATGTTGTTTGTTAGGCCTACACACAAATCACTAGGATCGAAAGCTCACAAGTCGCATTCAATCTGCTCCTTCAGATTTGATTTATGTAGAAAAGGGTTGAAAAACTGAATTTACAATTTGAGTTTGGTTATTGGCCAAAATCACATACACAAAATTAAAACAGCACCGTATGCCATCAAGATAAAGAAGTCAAGTTGTCCAGAGTGATTTATAAATTTTAATGGGAATATTATGATTTAGCTTACCATCATCAACATTATAATAACAATAATAATTTACAAGAATAAGTCCACCAACAAACTTTATTCACAGTTATCCACGGCTATGTTTATATAGATACATACTAGCTCATATACATATATATTTTTCATTTTCCTAATATTATTATCCTAAATTTACACTACAACAAAAAGGGTTATTTCCGATGGAATATTCTATTTCCATAAGTATATTCCGTTTGGTTAACCTTATTTCCCAATCGAATATTCTATTTGGAAATTGATAAATATATAAGCGTGTCGAAATTAAGTCGTCACCGATATTTTGATTGGGGATACTTAGACTCGACGAATTTATTGTCGACCAAACATTCGGTCGGATTTAATATATCCCCGACTGAAACGTGTCTGTCGAGGGTATTCGGTCGGGGATAAGCATGCCACGTGGCTGCTTGACAAAATGGGAAAAGACCTTAAGAGCGACGGAATTCCGTCGACCATATATTCGGTCGAGGATAAAGATGCCACGTAGAAGTATACTGAAAATGGGACACATCTTAACCTCGACGGAAGTCTGTCGAAAATAACCTTATTCCGTCGACGTTAATGTTTTTTTTTAAAAATATTTTATTTATCTTTGCAATATCTAGGGATTTAACCCACATCTTGTACCTGTACCTGTTTTCCCAACATCACATACACAAGCTAAATTAAGCTAAATGTCAAAAACATCCCATTATTACTAGTATAACCGCAACAAACCAAAGTAGTGAGTTAAAGAACCGCATTAATCAAAATAAATTAAACTAAGGTAAATTACAAAAGATCCCATTAATCTAAACTAACTATAACAAACATTCCATTAAGCTAAGTGTCAAACCGCAACAAAACCAAAGTAATTAATGATAAAGTTTAAACTACAATATGTACGTCAAAAGTTATGTAAAATTAATACAAAAGAATGTAAACTAAGTCAAGCTAGTAGAGCCCCCGGTGTGAGGAAGATCATCGGACGGGCGTCGACGCTGCTCTGGAGTATGAACATCGTCATCCCGCCACCACCACATTTCACACCGCACTGATGATACACAACTCATTAGTCCATATATACGATTCATTAAAGATAACTAAATGAAAATTAAATTACATGCGCAATATATATTTGAATTTAAAACGAATAAGATATTCGAAAGCAAATGAGAGTCGACTCAACATCGCCCAAACGCTTCACTAAGGTAACCACCATCCCAACAATCTGCGTCGCGTGATCGCGCCCAATCGCTCGGAGGATACCCGTACTTTCGACGGTGGCACCAACATAACGCTTTTACTTAAAGGTGATGGAGGCGAAGCACTACCGGAAGGTCCTCGACGATGGAACAAATGGATCGGTCTCAAACCTCTCCGAAACCGCACCCATAACATCACCTGGAATAAAGTATCGTCTAAGCCGCTACCAGATGTATTGGTCCCATTGTGGGCTCTTGACGCAAACGCACTGCTAGAGCCTACCTAAGTGAGAGACATAACATCTAGTAACAGTCCCAAACTGGGGACTATTCGACATTCACTCCTAATGAGTGAACGTCGAACGGGTTTCTAAGTTGACACCTCCAAAGCATGTATGTTGAACGGATTTCTAAGTTGACACTTCCATTTAATTTAATTTTGATTTTATTTAACTAAGTAAATGCTACTCAGTTTAATTGTATTTATTTTGTATTATATTATTTTTAATTAAATTAAGTTTATTTTTTATTAAATTTAGACTAAAGTACATTTTATTTTGATTTTATTTAACTAAGTAAGTGCTACTCAGTTTTAATTGTATTTATTTTGTATTATATTATTTTAATTAAATTAAGTCCATTTTTTATTGAATTTAGACTAAAGTTAAATTTATTTTGATTTTATATAACTAAGTAAGTGCTACTCAGGTTTAATTGTATTTATTTTGTATTATATTATTTTTAATTAAATTAAGTCCATTTTATTGAATTGAATTGAATTTAATTTGTATTATCTCAAATTAAATCATATTTTTATTTATGTTATTTTAAATAAAATTATTTATTTATTTTAATTTAATTTAATTTAAATTTATTTGTATTATATTAAATTATAATATTTAATTTATTTAAAATTTATTATCTAAAATTAATTAAATTGAATTTGTATTATATTATATCATATTTTTTATTTTATTTTATTTTAAAATAAGTAAATGTTACTAATTATATTTTAATATTAGAAACTAATTACATTAATTATTTAAATTAATTAAAATTAAGTAAGTAACATTCTATTTATATTATTTTATTATTGGGAAACATAAGGAATATATACACGTGTACAGTGCCTCCAAATTTTGTAATTGATTAATTCTGACAGAAATTCGATCAAGAATTATGTCGAAAATAACAAATATACCTACTGATAAGCTATACCTAAACATAATCCAAATTTTATCAAACCCAAATTGCAGTATAATTATCATCAAACCAGATATTGCAGTATAAATATCAAACTCAAATTGCAGTAAATATCAAACTGAAATTGCAACATATATATGAAACCCAAATTGCAGCATTCCAAACCCAATTGAACAATATTATAATCAGCCTCAACATCAATTATATATATATATATATATATATATATATATATATATATATATATATATATATATCCCAAATAACAAAATACCCCCTAAATTACCTCACTTGAGAAATTGTTAACCACCGCCGAGGGGAGGAGGAGAAAATTGGAGCCGGAGGGAGGAGGGGGTGGTCATGAGAGAGGAGGGTCTTTCTTGGGGGGGGGGGTTGCCAGCAGGGAGGGAGTCAGAGAGAGAGAGTGAGGGAGTGATGAGAGAGAAAGAGAAATGAAATGAGGGAGGCGCTGAAGAAGACGCCTGATTAGGTTTTAAAACGTATTCTCGACGGAATTCCGTCGGGTTTTATTCGGTCGACTTTAACATACTTCCGACTAAAGGTTTCGTCGAGGATAACCAATGTTCCGTCGACTTTATATTCACGCTGGCGGGAAACCTTTGAGCCAAGGAGGAGGGCTTAACTCCGACTGATGTGCATCGAGGATAAAGTAAGACCGACTAAATTAATGTCGACTGAATATTCAGTCGGTTTTGGATTAACGTCGACTGAATACATTCCGTCGACCTTAATTCCGTCGAAAATAAAGCTTTTTCTTGTAGTGTTAAAAGGTTATGTAGTATTTATTTTTCTTTATATAAGTAGAGTATTATATATGATAACAAATTTTATTGATATTAAATAAATATGAACACATACGTGAGATATTATAATAAGCATGAGCGACTCATTAAATAATTAAATTATTTTATGTTCAACATTAATTAGTCACACTATACATTATATAAAATTAATCACACTATACATTATAGAAAATTAAATTTACGGTTTGGGTTTGGTTCTATTTAGTTTTTGTTTAGACAAAACATTATAAGTAAGGTTGTGTGTGTTATCAAATTGATATTTAATATTCTGTGATGCTAATTTGAATAAAATTTTGTTGTTTCAATTGGTTTTGGAATCAAAACCGCATCAAATGAAACCCAATCACACGGTTCAAAACTGCACTACACCAATTACAAGCAGTTTTATATGTGGTTTTGAATTTATGAAACCGCACTTAAGCGATTTCATATGCGATTTGGACTTCAAACCGCACCATGCTCAAATCACCTACTTTTCTTGAGCTTCTTCCCTGTAATTTCCATATTTGCTCTGCAATCTTAATGTACTATGAAAAATTATTACTATTATTATTTTGATTTTTCAAGCATCAAATATCAAGTTACCAAAGAGGATTAAACATTTAAAGTGTTTGTTCGTATACCGGTTTTTGAAACGTTTGGAAGCTCTAAATGCAATTGAGAATTTTGTTTATTTACAAGCAATTTATTTCAAGCACATCTTATTTAACTTACAAACGTTGTGTTTGGACAGCGCTCCAAAAGTAGTGCAGTGCGTTTGGAGTTTAGACCCTCTAAACACACCAAACTTTATCGCTACAATCGCACTAAACGCTAATCCTATAACATGTATCTAGAATATAAAGGTTGGCACATAGATTTATTGTTGAGTTAAGTGGGTCATGACAATAATAAATTCATGATACTTTTATGTTATAGTAGCATTATTTTAAAGCAAGATTTCCATTATTTTTGATCAGTTATAGTACATGTAAATGAATTCTTCATATAAATGTATACATTTTAGCCTATGAAATTCAATATATATATATATATATATATATATATATATATATATATATATATATATATATATATCACATTCTTTTTGTGCAATTAATTAATTGTTAAATATTGGAGGAAAAAATTGGAGATAATCGTAGCAATTGATATAAACAATGTTTGATTTATTAGGAAAGCTTGAATTTAATAATAAAACAATTTTTAAGAATACAAGAATAAAGAGCCAAAAGTGAATAAATTAGTTGAACGTAGATACTAGTTATAAGCTACTAGAATATGGTGCTCCAGTCTGAGGTAACCAATCATTCCCTAGTAGGAAATTAGAGACGGTAAAATTAGAGGCATCAGTGGCACCAATTATGTTAAATCCAGGCCATGTAACTCTATCACTGGTGTTTGATCCAGGCCCCGTGTTATCAAACTCTGCATAATACAGAGTAGTTAGGGCGAAATCTCCAGACCATTGGGACCAACCAGCTGGATTTATCAAACGGTCCATGAACGATTGCATGTAAATAGTCCGGGAATACTGTTTCCAAGGCCTCCCCAAATATGTCTGCGTAGTTCCATTGCTGAAAGCTAGATCATCAGCAGCTCTAATATTGCAATTCTGAATGGAGATGCCCGTGTTCTGGTTTGGATCGGTTCTTCCTTGTGCAGTTATGGCATTGAATTGATTGGATAGTGGTAGACGGGGATAAATGTTGCAATTTTGGAACACGGCGGCGGCGTTACCAAATATGAAGTCCACCGTCCCATATATCTCACACTCTCTATAAAATTGCCTTAGGGAATGTACATATAATGTGTCTTGATACCCTTCAAAGCTGCAGCTATAGAATGTCGACAAATCTGCCCCGTTTCGCAGGGCAACCGCCTGGTGCTTCATTCCCCCTGCGGTGTTTCTGATGGTCAGGTTCACCCCCACAAATCCTTGCCCCACTACAGCTGCATTATTCATGAATGCAAGGGTAGAAATAGAATATCATCAGTTCTGTACGTGCATCCATTTTTTAACAAGTAATTAATTGTTGTGATATTTTTTTTTTACAAGATTACTTTAATAAATATTTTTATTCTTTTTTATACTAATGAACTTCACTAAATATTTTATTTTATATCATTTTTTTAATATAAAAAAAATTGTATCTTTAATTATCTTTTTTTAAAATGTAGGGAGTGATTTTTGAGTAGGATACGGTAAAAACTAAAATAATTCAACGGATACTCTTCAACAGTATATTGAGTCTTATTTTTGACTCGAATTTGACCCTGTTCATGACATAAGTACTAGTGACAGTTGCCTAATTTTGATGTACTTATGACTGCTAGTCTTCTACTTTACATTTTGTGTGAGGACATTTTGGTCATACTTCAGGTCTGCTTGACAAAAAATAGGATGTCCAAATCAACAGGCCAGTATACCCATAACTAGCTAGCTAGTGAAAGTTTATATGGGGGCGGTTGGCGTGGAGTGAATTTAAAGGTAAATTTATTTTATGTTTAATACAGTGTTGATATGCAAGTGGAGATTCATCTTCTCATCTTTCTGTCTGTATGTCAGCACTGTATTGAAAATGAGATGCCGGATCCGTATATATGAATCATATATTAATTAAAAGTGAATTCAGTGCAAATATAATATTAATAATGTCTTACCAAATGTTGAAGAATTGAAAGTGGTCCAGCCATCAACAACATTATGGTTGCCGGTGATCACCGTCTGATTAATGCCGTCACCGATGATCATCAAGTACTTCTTGTTCTTGGCAATGGACACATATTCTTCATAAACCCCGGCAGTAACATATATCAAAAAGTATCCACTACTAGCAACCGTATTATTTGGAGCTGCAGCCACCGCATCGCTGATGGTGGTGTAATTCCCCGTTCCGTTTTGACACACAATCACAATATCGCTCACCACAACCAGATCATCGTCGCCATTTTCTGTAGTTTGAAGAAGCTTTCTCCGCCCTACCGTCTCGAAAATGGCTTTGTTTTTGTTAGACATTTTTAAAGGTAACGTACCATTTTTAAATGCTCCTTGCCTTTTATTAGGCCGAGATGGTCCCTTGTTCTTTTTATGAACCCACCCTTTTTTGAAAAGAGCTAAAGAAACTCTATAAAGCATAGTGTCATTAGCAAGAGGTGTGGAAATGCCATTTTTCATACTCCAAGAAGAAGCGGTTTCTTTAAGGCCATCTAAACAAGTTTGTGTATTGGTTACAATGGCACTGAGTAGGGTTTGAACATCATCTGCTTGCAATGTGGAAAGAGTTTGAGTTTTGTTAACTATTTGGAACGAACTTGATAGAAAATCCAAGTTAATTTCGGCTAGGAAATGGCAATCTTCGAGAGCACGAATTGCACCAGTTGTCAAAGTTGACGAACGGCTGAGATATTTTTCAATCAATGACAAGAATTTACGAGCAACCGATATGGATTTTCGGACGGAAAAGCGGCCATAGTCATAGACATTGGCAGTTCTATTGTTGGTTGGAAGGGAAGATCTACATAAGGAAGGATAAGGAGTGGAGTTGCAAATGGGATTGGACGTAGAATTATCAGCGGAGGAGGAGAGAGAAAATAAAAAGATAATGAGAGTTAATATTGTGAAGGAAGAAGACATGATATTGTAGACCTTAGAATTAGCCATTGGTTTTGAAAAATGAAATTAAGAATATATAAAGAATAAGGTATTGTTGAATGTGTAGTAATGGCTAGTTGAGTTCATGTATATATATAGTAGAGGGAAAGATGAGTAGGTAACGTTTGATTGTGATATCTGGGGAAGAAATTTTCATATTCTTGAAATTGAAGTCCACTTGCATGGGGATCTAGTAAGCAAAAACGCGTCCATCTTAAAGTTTGGTTTAACTTTATTTTTTTTGGGCATGAAGAATTGAAATGGTATAATTAATTAGTTGTTGTTATTATGTGTATTTTAAGAATGTAACGACGTACTAAAGGCGGTCTACTCATTCTTCTCTTTGTAGATATGTGCTGCTTGGGTTTTTCTCGACGGGTTATATATGTCTGGATATATATATCCGATCCCAATTGGTCGGGGTTCTTTAATAAATGTGAAACAAAACATAATAATTATGATGGCATTATTTACGCACTCTAGTCCATTTTTGTTGTGATTCTAGATTAAAACATGGTTTCTGTGTATAGATTCTACCGATAATTGGGCTTTATGATAGAGGTAATAACATTACATTGAAACCTAATGGGAATTTTTGTCCATATTTGGCTGCCGGAAATTGTTGACATGTTGTTTTCCCTCTCAGCAATTTTATTTTATTTTTATATTTTTATGAATATTTAAAAAAATAGGGGATCATGAATAAATATTCGTTCACACAAACAATAACATTTGATCTTGATATTTTTATTTTTTAATAATTTTGGATGCATTATATATATAGGTATATATATAAATAATGCATCCAACACTAAATTATTGGACAAGTCCGCGTCGGTTCCCGATCGAAATGAGACAAGCCGAGTTGTTGAATACTTGGTGATTAAATTTTTGTTTGCCAAGTCAACATTCATAATAAGCAGATTTACTAAACCCATTAAACAAATAACCAATAAAAAATTTAAGTATACAAATAATTCTAGAATTTTTATTTTTGAGGCCTCATATATATAATTTACAAATTATCCTGATATTATTATGCGATGATTATTTAAAATTTATATTAAGTAATCGATGTAATGATATGTGAATTTGAGATACGTTTAGACTCGACTTAAAACATTTAATATTACTTGGTTTCACCGACTTTCTTGTTAATGGGGTTGTTGATACACGAAGTCTGCGAATAATTAACAATGACTGATTTAATAAAAGAAATATATATCAATTAATTTATTAGTAGACTTGTATGTAGATGTTGCCTATCCTGAACTTTTTACCAAATGGATATACCTGAATTTGTTTACTGATGATGGGCCATGAAGGTAATTTAGTTCAATCAGAAATGGACAAAGTCAACACGCTCAAAAATATACAGTCTCTCAAATATCAAGTAACTTGAATAATTAAGTATTTGGGTGATTTTTATGATAAGTTTATTTCAGGTTCAATTTATATTTGTTTAATGTTTTTTATAAAAATAAAAATAAAAATAAAAATAAAAATGAAAATGAAAATGAAAGGACAAGTTGTTTATATCAGTGAGCTGCTGCTACCTGTTTTTTTTGTACTTAACGACTTACTACTACGTAACATGTTGAAAAATTGGAACCCTAACGTTGAAAATTTGCAAGCATGTGCTGCAAATTACAAGAAGCTTCCTCGATCCCTTATGCTACTACTAGTACTAAATTAATTAATTTGGTATATTAATTTGGTTAAGTAAAGTCAAAGTCCCCTACGTACTAATAATTGTATTTAATTTAATTACAGAATGTTTGAATATTTATAGATCTGCCAGATCTTCGCTGTTTAATCACGATCGCTTCTGTCATCGTTTAATCAATGTTATGTCATAACGCTTAATGTCGATCAAATACTGATCATTAATTCGATCAGCGATGTCGTTCATATTTTAATGATTTCACATCGATTACGATGTACGTTATTTGATAGCTTGATATTAAACCTCTTTGAATCAATGAAATTTATAGTTTCCTATTAAACCTCCCTGCTCAATGTAAAACAGGTTTAATAGAAAGAATAATAAATGGCATAACCTCACAAAAAGGAATAATATAAGACCAATGGCCCAAAATACTTTTTCCGCCCAAGCCCATCGGTGAACATCAAATGGCAACATAAATTAAGATCGAAGTCCATTTAAAGAGCTCCGCTTCCAAATTTAACATCGGGGGCAATGTCGAGTCGCGATATTTCTCCTATCAATGAATGGATCGGGCCTATATATTCGCTAGTCCATCGGGTCTTCACTATTGGGTGTCGATATTATCGATCTAAATCACTTTATTATCTTCATTAAGTCCTTCTAATATCTGACCAAATCATCGGTCGATTCCATCATATATTTAAATATCTCCATCTTCGACCGTGATGATGACAAAGATACGGCCGATCGATATCTTATACGACATTAATAAGGATCGACAAATGGGCCAATGCAGTGACGTAGGGATGGATTAACAGTGTCGAGGGTTAAGTGGCACTCAGAAACCGTGCCCCGTAGAAGGTATCATGCTAGGAGGTCTACACAAGGTGCACGCTTTCATTCATAATCACATACACATAGAGAATTATTTTTCTCTCAAGACACTAGACATTATATTCCTCAATCGTTAACCTCAGGAACACGATATAACGACTCTCACGCTCGAGTTATCCCCCTGACGGTCCAAATTGCTGCTTTTGGTGTCGATCGTGTTTATCGTGGCAGATCGTGGTGTCTTACGTGATCGACGCGGCGTAAGATCCCGCATTAACATCGGCGCTGTAAAGGAGGGCGTTTTCTAGTGTTCTTGAGCTATCAATCAAAATATTTCCAGTTGTTCTACATCGGAAGTTATGGCACCAATCAGGGGGTTCTCGTTCGAGATCCCGCGACGAAGCCCGAAGATGGTTGGTCTTTGTTGCTGACAAAGAGCATGATCATGGCCGAAGGCAAGTAAAAGGCACCCCTTTAGAACTCGCACATCAAGTGGTCAGCCGATAAAGATGGTGGACGGGCGGATGGAGCTTTGAGGTTCTCTCGGAGCGAGCGAGGATGTGGTCAGTGGGAGCGAGGATGTAGCTGAGCAGAGCAAGGATATAGTTGTGCAGATTCTTTGGATTGCCAAGTTGAGGGACAAAGCGTTCAATTATGTCCAGTCTGAAAGATGTGGTACGCCTAAAGATGGACAACCGTGAGTTGGAAAGTAGTCTATACACTTTGAGGACATGTCTCAAGGTGATCCTCATGACCAAAGAAGACCCAACATCCATTTTCCTAATTGACCGAAGAGGGTACTCCATCCTATCGGTCTTCGTGGATTATGGTCGAGCGAGTAGATGAAGACCCAACAACCCATTTTCCTAATCGATCAAGAGGTACTCCATCCTATTGGTCTTCGTGATTATGGTAGGAGCAGAGTAGATGAAGACCCAACAGCCATTTTCCTAATTGTCCGAAGAGGGTATTCCACCCTATTGGTCTTCAGAATTATGGTCAAAACAGAGTAGATGAAGATTCAACAACCATTTTCCTAATTGATCGAAGAAGGGTATTCCGCCCTATCGATTTTCGGGATTATGGTCGCAGCAGGGCGAAGAGATCGATCCAGGAGCATGCACCTCGGAATACAAATAAGGCATTCTCGCCTCGAGTATCCTCATCACCGCGATGAAGAGTTTCACCAAAGTATATCCAAAATCATACTCCCGAGAGTCCACCGGGGCACACCGCCTCAGAGATACTTTTCTTCTGAGATGCCCGCCTAAGGTCACTGTGTTCAGATTCAAAGACATAAAATGCACCCATATTCCTAAGCATCCAAGAAGAGTATCTCATCCTAGGGGTTCTCGGGACTATGGCACAAAAACAGACGAGGAGTAATTCAAGAATATATTCACCCGAGAATGCAAAAAACCACTCGCCTTGAGTGTTCTCATGCATGCAATGAAGGACTCATCACCAAAGCAGATCTATAAGCCGCACTCTTGGAAATCAACACTTCGATAAATATTTCCAAGGTCGGTTGACATTATGGTCTGACAATTCTTTTCTCGTCGATAATAGTTAAAGAGAAGCCGAGGAGTCCGACAAAGCCGTCATGCCCTTCTTCAGCCAGAAAGGAGAGCTCGTGGACATTGTGCATGCAGATGGATATTCTATTTTGGACATCGAGAGAAAGCGTGCTATCAAGGATCGATCACAATAACAATTCCGTTCTTGATGCATTATCGAAGTTGGCACTACTACAGATGCTTATAACTTTGATGGCAGATGGCGTCTTTCCTTCTGATCGAGATCGGCAAAGAAAACCAATTACAAGAGTATCAACTTTGTTCTCATTGATGAGAATCTTTATCGAAGGACCTTTTTCGTCATCATTGCTCAAACATTTGGTTCTATCCGAAGTAGAGTATGTTCTTCGGGAAATTCACAAAGATATCTGTGGCGATCATTTGACCCGAAGTTGTTGGCCTATAAAGCGCTTCGGCAGGGATATTCATGAAAGAACCGGGGAGTCAGCACGGACAGATTTCGGTGGCTCATCCATATTCACTTTTTCACAACTGATCATGGTCCTATTTGTCCTAAGGTCACAATGGTGTAAGGAGGTATGGTAGGACTCGCTGGCCATTCGATGGCAGCCCATAAAGGTCCTTATGATCCTATATTGATTTTACCAGGGTGGTAAATCAATGGTCACTATTGATCCTGGTCCTATTTGTCCTAAGGTCACAATGGTGTAAGGAGGTATGGTAGGACTCGCTGGCCATTCGATGGCAGCCCATAAAGATCCTTATGATCCTATATTGATTTTACCAGGGTGGTAAATCAATGGTCACTATTGATCCTTGTATCTTGGTCCTTATATAATTGTTTTACCCCGAATGGTAAACAAATGTCCTTATATACTTGTTCTACCCCGAGTGGTAAGCAAGATTTTGATGGTGCAAGGAGTATCAGCCGAATTCACCTCACACATGACCGATCTCACACTTCGGAAATGATAAGTATACATTACTTTATTTTGTTCAAGTGTTGAGTTCACCATTCAATCTGTTTCATTAAATTCTATCCATTAAATTCATTTCACTTCATTTCATAAATTAATCATTATATCGCCTTATCTAGTTCATGTCCTAAGTTAAGTTCATACAGTTAATTGATACTAAATTATTAACAAGAAATGTTCACTCAGAAGTAATAAGGCATGAAGTTGATATTTTAATATTAATTGTACACAACAAGTTAGAATTTTTACAGAAAGTTCTACAGCTAAAGATAAGGAGAGGTCATCTTCAGCTTCTTCCTCACATCGCCACCATCTAAAGAGTCTAAAGAGATGGATCTACCTTGGCCCGAGCTTTTTCTTGCCTTTACTTCGGCAGATTTCATATCCTTTGGCATACATATGGACGATCTTATTGTTCAAATTTCATGGATTTTTTCAGATTCTCGTCGGATCTTCTTACGAAAGTCTTCGGTCAGTGGCGGACCCAAATCTCTAAGGGCCCGAAGCTCTTTGAGCTCTTCTTCGAGCTTCTGACGATGTACCAGATGCTTTGATCCTTTAGCTTGACAGATCGACATTTATATCAGTGATGACCCGATGAGTGGCCTTGGTCGTTTTTAGTTCTTCTTTGACCTTGTCGATATTCTTCCGAAGGCATTCATTGTTGAGAAGAACAATGTCAAGGTTGCTTTCTTTCCTTTTGCCAAACACGGACTTGAGAATGGCTTTCTCTTCTTGATTCTCTTGGCATTATCTTTGGCATTCTCTTGGTAGATTATCTTGGCATTCTCTTGAGATTCTCTTCTGCATTATCTTCATATCCTTTTCGCTTCTTTGTATTTGGGGCGTAAACACGAAGACAAAGTTTACTTGCAGATGACCAATATTAATCGATCAGTTCAGATTGATGGTCAAATCTCAACTTCCTTTAGTCTGGTATTTCACTCCTTCACCCATCAGTTCCATGATGGAATTATTGTCGAACCGATGATCATCGGTGTCGCCACAACTTCGAGCCTAGATTCAGAAGAGAATGGTTTTTGTGGCAAAGGTTTGGGTTGTTCGAGAGGCGGTGAAATATTTGTTGTTGTATGTTCGGCTGGAGTGGGCTCTTTAAATGGACTTCCAATCTTAATTTATGTTGCCATTTGATGTTCACCCGATGGGCTTCGGTAAGCCGTATTTTGGGCCTTCATTGGTCTTATATTAATTCCTTTTGTCCTGAACTGATGCCATTTATAGTTTCCTATTAAACCTCCTGTTTAATAAAAAAACTAGGGGGCAATGTTGAGTCGTGATATTTCTCCTATTGGGCCGAATAGATTGAGCCTACATATTCAGTTAGTCCATTGGGTCTTCACTATTGGGTGTTGACATTATTGGATCTAGTCACTTTATTATCTTTGTTAAGTCTTTAAATATCGGACCGCATCGGTGGGTTCGACACATCATATATTTAAATATCTCCATCTTTGATTTGATGATGACAAAGATACGGCCGATTAATATCTTACATGACATTAATAAGGATTGGACAACCGCGGTGGTGACGAGGGGATGAGATTAACAGTGTCGAGGAGGGTTAGTGGCACGGTAAACCGTGTCCCGTGTAGTATATCATAAGAAGGAGGTCTACACAAGGCAGTGCGTCTTCATTCATAATCACATACACATAGAAATTATTTTTTCTCTCTCTCAAGACACTAGAGCATTATATTCCTCCATTGGTTAACCTTGTGAACACGTGATATCGACTCTCACGCTTTGAAGCTATCCCCACTAGCGGTCCGGTAAATTCGAGCTTTTTTTAGTGTTATTTGTGTTTCTTGTCTCGCGAGATCGAGCGTCTTACGTGATTGGGACGTGGCAGAAGATCCTGGCGTTAACAATAAGGCTTATTATGCATACGCAACGTGAGAACACAGCAGTGAACGGAGTAATCTAAATTCAGAGTGCGCGCGAAAACCTCTAAAATCTAACTCCTTAATTAATTCACCACAGCCTGTCAATGCATGTTTGCACTACTACTTCTTAATTTTGCCTTGATGTTTTTATAAATATACTAACTACTCCTTAGAATTTGGTTTTTCAATTAAAATGCTTTGGTTTTCTGCATGGATGAGTTCAATTGACTGACAGACGGACGGACGGACGGACGGACGGACATGCATGCATAAAAGTCAATCAAATTAATTAGGAGTGAGCACAATTCGGTTAAAACCGAACTCACCAACCTAATCGAAACCATTTTAACAAATTATTTCGGTTTTCGGTTTTTTTCGAATTTCGGTTATATCCAAATTATTATTCAATATTCGGTTTGATTCGATTTTCAAAAAGCAGATTATTCGTGTCCGAATAACCTAATTGTAATATTTTTAAAAAATAATTATTAATTATTAATTATTAATTATTTGATTTAGGTTTTTTTAATGTTTATGTTGGATGTTGCTTCATGCTTAATTTTAATCAAATGTCTATTCGGTTATTATCCCAATTACCGAATTAATGCATTCGGTAATTCTAGTATTCGCTTATTCTTGTTAGTTCTAAAATTCGGTTAGCATTTGATAGTTGTTTTGTCGATATTTCAGCTTTTCGGTTATAACCGAATAGACATTTCGGTTCGGTTATAACCGAATGCTCACCCCTAAAATTAATGAATTACTAGTACTAAATAATTGAGCTATACCTATATAATTGGGGGAGGTGTTGTACCGTGCGTTAGTGCGGTACAATTTACAGTGTTTTTTCAATAAAAATTATATTTTTTTTATAATTTTTTGTTCAAACTTGCTCTTTTATTTTTATTTTTTATTCTAATAATTGTGGTAAAAAAAATTAACAACATTGTAACGTCCGGTACATTTTGTACCGGACCCCCTGAATCCATACCTATACATATCAAAACGGCCAAATTAAAGAAGGCTTACTACTACTTCAAGGGAATTATCTTTGGTGGACGACGTCGAAGCGAATTTTATTATAGATTTGAATAATTTATGGATCGATCCATCGGAGCTTGTGATTAATAATTTGGTTTTTATTTTTAAGAATATACTACTCCCTCTGTCCCATAATATATAACTCAAATTATTTGACATTTTAAAAAACTTAGGATAATTCATTACAATCTTTTTAAAATTATCCAGAGTATGAGATAAGTATGGTAATAAATAAAAATTTAAGGATATTATAGATAATTGATACTCATATATTTAATATTTTTGAATCATTTTCTTAATTCTTATACATAATTCTAAAATGTCATATACAGTAAACCTCTATTTAGGAATAGACTTCGGACCAAACTATTTGTATTCTAATTGAGAAGTTATTACTAAATAGAGGTATTAGTACAAAACATGGGCGGATCTACCTTAGGGCAGTGGGGTCAATTGACCCCACTAAATTTTTGAGAGTTAATTTTTAATTTGATTTTGATTTTATAAAGTGTTTAGTGCAAATAAAAAATTCAGATTAAAAGACTATTAAATGTCTCAAATTTCTACTAATACAAACACTTCACTCTTTTATATTGTTTAGTAACTTACATTGAACATGATATTTTTGCAGTTATTGAAATGAGACTATCATTACGATAGTTTCAAACAATGAAATCTCAAAAAATGTTATTATAAATAATATTTTAACAATATTATTTAGTTTTGTAATTTATTTTAGAGGACACAAGAAATGTCTCTTATAATAACAGTGTTTTAAAAAGGGTTAAGTTCAGATGACTGTGACGCCCCCAAAATAGGTATACATCACCCATTCTGAGTTGTCAATACATGGTACAGAAACAACTACAACTTTATTATTATAACAATAAAACTATGACTTTGAATACAAATATTATCTTCTAGACAATATTTATACTCAGATAAATCCTCATCACATTTATTGATACATTATTTTACAAAAATGGTGAGGACTACTAAATAACTCTCTCTAGAACTTTCATTCCATACCCAGACTAAATCTTTCGCTTATATTACGCCTCCCGAGAAAGAAAAATAGAACAAAAGGAAAATGGTGAGCTCAACTAGCCCGAGAAAGAATATTATGACTAAGATAATATACAACAAATTATCGTTAGTCTTGATATAGGAAAAATCTAATAGAATACAATAGACAACAAATTTTAAATCAATATTCGCATGGAAATAATAATTCATTAGAAGAGTTAAGTAGAATGCAAACTACTATCTTCTATGTATGAATTTAAAAGTTCATCGTCTATCTTTTATCCTGTAACATCAATCAATATATATACGGAATCAAATATTCATCTTTGCATTACAGGGCCAAAGATATTCATCGGGTTGGTCATGTTCATCTAAACACTGTTCATCTTTGCACTACGGGCCAAAGATATTCTTGAAATCATTCATCTTTTTCTGCACTACGGGCCAAAGATATTCAATAATATCATCATTTAAGGTAGAGGATGATGAAAATATTTTAAAAACGAATCCAATGAAACAAAATGACAAGGATTAAGGATTAAGGATTCGTGACTTTGTTTTATCCATGTCCAAAAATACCTCAAAAATAATCATAGTGGTGTAAAATTCAAGAATGATCAAAACATGGATACAATCAAAGCTAGTATCCACAATATAGATATTTTAGGCGAAATTTTTTTTCATTTTTCGATGAATAGTCCGTAGATTCGTGAATAGAGCAGTATACGTGAATAGTCTTGATATCGTGAATAGTAACTCAGGCACCAAAGTTCCAAATTTGATAAAAACTTGAGATCAATATTTCAACATAATGATATTGAAGAAATAATATCATTACTGAAAAAAATAATATCCACTTACCTCGAAAGACAAAGATTTAGTTGAAACACCGGATCACGAGGATATGACTTGAACTTGCAATCAGATATAGCAATACTCAAAATACTCACAAGAATACGCTCGATAATATAGAAAGAGAAACTTGATTTACGGTGTGATTTTCAATTCTAACCTAAGCACCTATTTATAGAAATTGCTTAGAAACACCAAAGCGTAAAATTTAATATAATATTAATATATAAATTAAATTTTCCTACGCCAACCTTTCAAGAACTGAATTCAAATCATTCAACACGCATGTGTAACACACCATAATAATGAAAAAACGTTTTTGTTATTAAAAATATTTTAAACTTCCAAAATTAATTATTTCGAACTTGAACTTCAATAATTCATAATAAATAGCCGTTTTATCGTAAAATTTGAATCCGGCTTTTTATAGGAAATTCAATTCTCTACAACTTTGGAAGAAAAAGTTTTTCCAAATTCTAAATGTAAATTGATCAAAAATCCACAAGCGATTTTACCAAATATATAATCAAATTTCATTCGATAAATGGGGTCCAATGAGCATGTTTTTAACATGTTTTAAACATTTATTGCAACAAAAATACTCTTCCTCCTCGTATACTCATATATCCCACATTTGTTGTAAAAATATCACCATTATTATATTATTAAAAATATAATAATATACTTAAATGAATTTTTTTATCGAAAAAGATAAAATTTTAATTTTCAACAATTGTCACATTAAAATTTTCTCCATCTATATCCACATAAAATCAATATTTTTCTCATCATATGTGTAAGATCCCTAAATTTTTAAATAAAAAGGAATTTCCTTTATTTATTATTTTGAATTAGTAAGGGTTGATTTGATTAATGTGGATAGTTAAGGTTAAATATGCAAATATTTCAAATTAAGCAAGTGGTTATAAAATATTCATTATCGCTTGGGAATATTCGTTTGGTCGTGGAATATTCGTGCTCGTCTTAATATTCGTATTTACCAGCCGTTGCATGCATGTGTGGGGCCCCATAACTGAAAGTGATTGGATGAAGAAAACGACAAATATAAGTTGTTTTTAAATAACTACAGTAGTTGTTACCAAGTATCATGTTGGAATACCCTTTGGTTAAAACACACTAATACCCGTTGTTGAACAAGAAGACTTGGTATTGCACCAATTATTGATTCTTACGTAAGAAGGCACTACTCAATAATGGTTACGAATTATACTGCTCAAGATTTTATCGAGTTAATAATTGCTTTGCATTGATATTTTATATTGTTGTTGTTTCAATAATTGTCATTACACAAAGATCTTTCATTATCGGCTAATAATTCATATTATCCGAATAATATTATTAGATAACATTATTGGCAATGTCTAGAAAGTTCTGCTCAAGGAGAGGTTTGGTCACCTAATCAATTGCGCCAAGAAGAAGAAATTCTTATTGAAAGCCCCTCTTCCTGAACCGCCTTGGTTGTCAATATTGTGATTCTCGTAATATTATTTGTGAATAATTAATTATTGATTTATATGATGAGGAAAATATATGATTTTATGTGGATATAGATGGAGAAAATTTTAAAATGACAATTATTGAAAATTAATATTTTATCTTTTTCTCGATAAAATAATTCATTTAAATATATTATTTTAATAATATATTAACGGTGATATTTTTACAACGAATGTGGGATATATGAGTATACGAGGAGGAAGAGTATTTTGTTGCAATAAATGTTTAAAACATGTTAAACATGCTCTGCGGACCCCATTTATCGATCGAAATTTGATTATAAACTTGTAAAATCGCCTGCTTGTGGATTTCAAATTTCTATTCGAATTTGGAAAACTTTCTTCTCGCAAAGTTGTAGAGAATTGAATTTCCTATAAAAAACTCTCGCGAGATTCGAATTTTCTGATGAAAGGGCTATTTATTATGAATTATTGAAGTTCCGAAGTTCCGAAATAATTGATTTTTGGAAGTTTAAAATATTTAAAATAGGAAAAACGTTTTTGGAATGTTTAGGTGGCCTCATTTAACATGTGTAGGAGCTGAATTCAGTTGGCAAGTGTAAGTATGAGGTTTTGGAAAATAAATATTAATATTATATTAAATTTTCTCGCTTTTGTTTCTAAGCAATTTCCTATAAATAGGTGCTTAGGTTAGAATTGAAAATCACACCGTAAATCAAGTTTTCTCTCTCTATATTATCGAGTTTATTCTTGTGAGTATTTTGAGTATACTTTGAGTATTGCTATACGGCAAAGTTCAAGTCATAGCCTATATCCTGTTTCAACTAAGAAGATCACCGATCTTTCGAGGTAAGTGGATATTATTTTTTTGTAATGATATTATTTCTTCAATATCATTATGCCGAAATGTTGATCTCAAGTTTTTATCAAATTTGGAATTTTTTCATGTCTCTGGTTACTTATTCATGGGTTACTATTCATGAGTTACTATTCACGAGTTACTATTCATGAGTTACTATTCACGAGTTACTATTCACGAAGTACTATTCATGAAGCGTGAAGATGTTTTTGTGAAATTTCTATCTTTTGGTGTCTGAGTTACTATTCACGATATTATGACTATTCACGTATACTGACACTATTCACGATACTGCAGACTATTCAATCGAAAAATAAAATTTCTTCTTTTTGTCCAAAATATCTATTCGGATACTAACTCGATTGTATCCATGTTTTGATCATTCTTGAATTTTACACCACTATGATTATTTTTGAGGTATTTTTGGACGTGGATAAAACCAAGTACGAATCCTTTATCCTTAATCCTTGTCATTTTGTTTCACCGGATTCGCTTTTTAAAAAATATTTTTCATCATCCTCGGTCTTAAATGATGATATTATTGAATATCTATGGCCCAGAAGTAGCAAAAAGATGAATGATTTCAAGAATATCTTTGGCCCAGTAGTGCAAAGATGAACAGTGTTGAGATGAACATGACCGATTGATTAATATCTTTGGCCAGAGTGCAAAGATGAACAGTGTTTAAATGAATATGACCAATCGATGAATATCTTTGGCCTCAGAAGTGCAAAGATGAATATTTGATTCCGTATGTATATCGATTGATGTTACAGGGATAAAATATTGATGATGGACTGTTAAATTCATAGATTATAGTAGATTTCATTCTCTACGTAACTCTTCTATGAATTATTATTTCACCATGTAATATTGATCTCAAACTTGTTATCTATTGTATTCTATCGATTTTTTCCTCGTCAAGACTAACGATAATTTGTTGTATATTATCTTAGTAATAATATTCTTTATCGGGCTAGTTGAGCTCACCCTTTTCTTGTTGTTCCATTTTTCTTCTCGTGGAGGCGAGAATGTAAATAGTACTAGCTCGGGGTATGGAATGAAGGTTCTAGAGAGAGTTGTTTAGTAGTCCTCACCATTTTGTAAAATAATGAATCAATAATTATGATGGGGATTTATTTGCATGTGGATATTGTCTAGAAGACAATATTATATTTAAACTCACAAGATATATTGTCGTATTTCACACGACATTTTCAGTATTATTGAAGTTGTAGTTTGCTTTTTTGTACCATGTATTTGGCGACTCGTAATGGGTGTCAGGTATACCTATTTTGGGGCGCCACACTTGGTATCGAGCTTAGGGATATGATCTCCGTGGAGATCGGGAATAGAACTAGGAGGGGAGAGACGAGTAAATCCTTCGCTAAAGTGTCCTACCTAAGCTTATTTGTTAGTTGGTCATATATAGGGATATTATGTGATTTGTTAATTTATTTAATTAACCTTGTTTTATGATAGTTTTTTAGAATGGTCACGAGAACGTTAACAATGGAGTGAATGAGATCGTGGAGACACCTCTAATCGCCAACCGTGATAATGTGATGTCAAAGTAAGAAGGAATTAGAGATATCCATGTGGTGAGTGAAGAATTGATAGTTGCACCTTTAGATAATCGCAGAGGTAACAAATGAGAGTGAGGAAGAAGAAGAAGAAGAAGAGGTACCAAGAGAGTTTATTAGAGGTATTTTATGATCGAAATATAGAATTGCAAAATCGTATTCATGAGTTAGAAGAGCAAAGCTAAAGAATTGCAGTGCAAATGTGGGAGCAAAAGGATGCAACGATTCAAGCTTGTGTTACCCGATACGTGATGCTTGAATGTAAGCACTCTTTGCGTATAAGATGATAAAGTCGAATCGAAATGAAAGAAGAAATAATCGAACGAGTGAGAATGAGTGATGCATGGGTAAAAAAGTCGCATCGACGCGCTGATATTATGGAAAGAGATGTCCAATCTAAAAGAGAAGATTTAACGATGACGGAAGACGCTTAAGAAGAACATCAAAGACCATCAACAAATTCTAGGGAAGAGAACGATCGCCAGCTAGATGCTACAGATGTGGAGAGGAGGGACATATAAGGTCAAACTGCTCAAAGCCTTCCAAGGTATGCTATAATTGTGGAAAAGAAGGACATATCGCCGAGATTGTGCGATGATATCGAAACCCAATCCAATGTGAATGGTGACTCAAAAGGATGTCCCGTAAAAGTCAAAGTCAACGGTTCTTGGAAGAGCGTTTGTCGTGGACTTCAATAAAAATGCAAGGAACCCGAACGGTTAGCACGGTTAGTTAATTATAAATTCTTGCAAGTTTATACCTTACTAGATATCTGGCTTCTACCCATTCTTTTATCTCTTTTACTTGCGCCAACGTTTGAACTTGACTACGGAGAAATTAAACTTTGACCTATCTGTGGAGACTCCATTAGAGAAACTTTCATTACATCCGTTGTTTAAAAATCTTGCTTGATTCAAGTTGGCACTATCACATTACCGTTAACCTTATTTCTATAGAGATATTTGCTTTTGATGTGATTTTAAGGTTAACTACTCATCATGCCAAAATTAATTACTTTACTGTAAGGTTGTTAGTTTTCACATTCCTAAGCAACCTCGTTATTCAATTTAAGCAATCAAACCATTGTAGTCAAACATTTTCATATCAAGCCATGAAGTCATTCGCTTATTACGGATGTCAAGTTTTCTTAGTCCATGTTATGGATTTGAATAAAGACACGCCGATTTGAATAATATTCCTGTTGTTATTGATTTTTCCCGACGATTTCAAGAATTTCTTGCTTACTCCCAAAGCCCGATATTAAATTTTGTATCGACTTTGAACCCTAGACAAAACTCATTTCTAAAATCTCATATCGAATGGCTCCTATTGAACTTCGTGAGTTAAAAATTCAACTATAGAATTTGGTACCGAGCCTTTATCTTGTGACTTCCTTTGTGGAATTCACCGCCGCACTCTCAGTAGGGACGCCATATTCGTATGCGATAGTAAATCGATAGGTGTCATTGTGACGTCTATCCAAGATTGGGATATGAGTCACAGCTTGAGAGCAACCTAAGTCGATTATCGAAAATACGTAGCTTTCAGGCTTAGTTGGTTATTATCGGAGATTCGTGGAAGGATTTTCTTGAATCGCTATTCCGCTAACTTAAATGACTCGAAAAGATACAAAATTGTATGGAGCGAGGAATGCGAGAAGATTTTCCAAAGCTCAAGAGGCGACTCATTTCAAAGCACATATTCTAACCATACCATCTTGGAAAAGCGAACGTGGTAGTCGACGCGGTGAGTAGAAGATTATATGCGGAACGAAAAGTGCGATGATGTCAAGTATACGATGAGAGCCAACTTTAATAGAAAAAGTTAAGGTTGCTTCAAGCCACCGAATCTTGAGCCGATGCGTATGAAGAAGAAAGTACAAGAAGGAGCTATTCCTAAGCGAATCGATGAAGAAGATACTTGAGTCCACTCTAGACTTTGTGTTCCTAACGACTCGATTTGAAGTACAAGATTATGATGGAGGCACACAATACGCCATTTGCAATCCATCTCGAAGTACTAAAATGTATCGTGATCTTTGACATACATTTTGGTGGAACAATATGAAGAGAGAGATTGCAAAGTTTATCTCGATGTGTTTAACTTGCCAACGTGTAAAGGCGGAAGCATCTTGTACCTAAGGGTCCGCTGCAACCACTTGAGATTCGGAATGGAAGTGGGAACACATTACTATGGATTTCGTTACGGTCTTCCGCGGTTTCTCAAGGCATCAATGCTATTTGGGTTATTGTTGATAGATTAACCAAGTCCGCTTTCATTTCTTACCGATACGAGAGACTTATTCCCTTGAACGCCTTTCTCGTATGTACGTAAATGAGATTGTGAGATTGCATGGCATGCCAAGATCCATAGTTTTAGATCGTGACCCAAGATTCACTTCATGATTTTGGGTTAGTTTGTAAAAGCTATGGGCACGAATTTACGATTATTTGGCATACCATCCTCAAACGGATGGGCAATCGTAAAGGACTACTCAAACTCTTGAAGATATATTAAAACTCGGTCCTAGATTTCAAAGGAAGTTGGGATAAGTACTTGCCATTGGTGGAATCCTCATACAACAATAGTTATTAAACAAATATAGGCATGGTTCCATTCAAGCATTATATGGACGAAAATGTCGCTCTCCAATATGTTGGGATGAGGTGGGTGAAGCAACATTGTTGGGACCCGAAAGTTAAGACGTATATACTCACCGAAAAGATCCAAATGATTCGACAACGATACAAACGGCACAAGATCGACAAAAGAGTTATGCGGATCTTCATCGAAAGGACGTGGAATTTAATGTAGGGGATCATGTATTGTTGCGATTTGCTCCATGGAAGGGAGTTACATGATTTGGGAAGAGAGGAAAGCTCAATCCACGATTTATCGGTCCATTTCAAATTCTTGACCGAGTAGGAAATGTAGCCTATAGACTTGCGTTACCTCCGAGTATGTCTCGTGTTCATAATGTGTTTCATATATCCATTTCAGAAATATGTGAAAGACCCAAACCACGCTATAGAGTTAGAACCATTTAGATAGCCAAGACTTAACGTATGAGGAGGTACTGTTAAGATTTTGGATAGGAAGGAGCATGTCCCCACGCCAAGAAAGGTTATACCACAAGTTAAAGTTTTGTGGAGGAATCATGCTATAGAGGAAATGACTGGGAGTTGGAAACGAAAATGAAAGCGAGATATCCTCACCTTTTCAAAACACCAGTACGTCGTCGCCAATTTCGAGGACGAAATTTCATAAGGAGGGAGGTTGTAAGACCCCAAAATTTTTTAAATAAAAGGAATTTCCTTTATTTATTATTTTGAAATAGTAAGGGTTGATTTGATTAATGTGGATAGTTAAGGGTTAAATATGCAAATATTTCAAATTAAGCAAGTGGTTATAAAATATTCATTATCGTTGGGAATATTCGTTTGGTCGTGGAATATTCGCATCGCTTGGGAATATTCGCATTTACTCGGCAGCGCCCATGTGTGGGCCCCATAATGGAAAGTGATTGGATGAAGAAAACGACAAATATAAGTTGTTTTTAAATAACGGCAGTAGTTATTACAAGTAATATCGCTGGAATACCCCCGGTTAAAACACACACTAATACGCGTTGTTGAACAAGAAGACTTGGTATTGCACCAATTATTGATTCTTACGTAAGAAGGCACTACTCAATAATGGTTACGTGAATTACCGCTCAAAGATTTTTTATCGAGTTAATAATTCTTTGCATTGATATTTTATATTCATTGTTGTTTTAATAATTGTCATTACACAAGATCTTTCATTATCGAAGCAATAATTCATATTATCCTAATAATATTATTAGATAACATTATTGGCAATGTCTAGAAAGTTCGCTAAGGAGAGGTTTGGTCACCTAATTGCGCCGCCAAGAAGAAAAAAATTCTTATCGAAAGCCCCTCTTCCTGAACCGCCTCGTTGTCAATATTGTGATTCTGTAATATTATTTGTGAATAATTAATTATTAATTTATATGATGAGGAAAATATTGATTTTATGTGGATATAGATGGAGAAAATTTTTAAAATGACAATTGTTGAAAATTAATATTTTATCTTTTTCTCGATAAAATAATTCATTTAAATATATTATTTTAATAATATATTAACTGGTGATATTTTTTACAACGAATGTGGGATATATGAGTATATACGAGGAGAAGAGTATTTTTGTTGCAATAAATGTTTAAAACATGTTAAACATGCTCTGGGACCCCATTTATTGATCGAAATTTGATTATAAATTGTAAAATCGTCCGTTTGTGGATTTCGGTCAATTTCTATTCGGAATTTGGAAAAACTTTCTTCTGCAAAGTTGTAGAGAATTGAATTTCCTATAAAAATTTGCGAGATTCGAATTTTCTGATGAAAGGTCTATTTATTATGAATTATTGAAGTTCCGAAGCTCCGAAATAATTGATTTTTGGAAGTTTAAAATATTTAAAATAGGAAAAACGTTTTTGGAATGTTTAGGTGGCCTCATTTAACATGTGTAGGAGCTGAATTCAGTTGGCAAGTGTGCGTATGAGGTTTTGGAAAATAAATATTAATATTATATTAAATTTTCTGCTTTGGTGTTCTAAGCAATTTCCTATAAATAGGGTGCTTAGGTTAGAATTGAAAATCACACCAGAAACTGAAGTTTTCTCTCTCTATATTATCGAGCGTATTCTTGTGAGTATTTTGAGTATACTTTGAGTATTGCTATACGGTGCAAGTTCAAGTCATAGCCTTTATATCCTGTTTTTCAACTAGTAATCTTGTCTTTTCGAGGTAAGGGATATTATTTTTTTGTAATGATATTATTTCTTCAATATCATTATCTTTGAAATGTTGATCTGAAGTTTTTATCAAATTTGGAATTTTTCATGTTGGGGTTACTTATTCATGGGTTACTATTCATGAGTTACTATTCACGAAGTTACTATTCATGAGTTACTATTCACGAGTTACTATTCACAGTACTATTCATGAAGCGTGAAGATGTTTTTTGTGGAATTTCTATCTTTTGTGTGTGAGAGTTACTATTCACGATATCAAGGCATTATTCACGATATCTGACACTATTCACGATACTCTGACTATTATTCACCTAAAAATAAAATTTCTTCTTTTTGTCCAAAATATCTATTCGGATACTAACTCGATTGTATCCATGTTTTGATCATTCTTGAATTTTACACCACTATGATTATTTTTGAGGTATTTTTGAAGCGTGGATAAAACCAAGTACTTAATCCTTAATCCTTAATCCTTGTCATTTTGTTTCACCGGATTCGCTTTCTTTAAAAATATTTTTCATCATCCTCGCCTTAAATGATGATATTATTGAATATCTTTGGCCCAGTAGTGCAAAGATGAATGATTTCTCAAGAATATCTTTGGCTGTAGTGCAAAGATGAACAGTGTTGAGATGAACATGACCGATTGTTTAATATCTTTGGCTTTGTAGTGCAAAGATGAACAGTGTTTAAATGAATACTTACTTAATCGATGAATATCTTTGGCCTGTAGTGCAAAGATGAATATTTGATTCCGTATGTATATTGATTGATGTTACAGATAAAATATTGATGATGGATTTATTAAATTCATAGATTATAGTAGATTTCATTCTCTACGTAACTCTTCTATGAATTATTATTTCATTAAATATTGATCCAAAACTTGTTATCTATTGTATTCTATCGATTTTTCCCCGTTGAAGACTAACGATAATTTGTTGTATATTATCTTAGTAATAATATTCTTTCTTTGGGCTAGTTGAGCTCACCTTTTTCTTGTTGTTCCATTTTTTCTTCTCGTGAGGCGAGAATGTAGCAGTACTAGTCGGGGTATGGAATGAAGGTTCTAGAGAGAGTTGTTTAGTAGTCCTCACCATTTTTGTAAAATAATGAATCAATAATTATGATGGGGATTTATTTGCATGTGGATATTGTCTGTAAGACAATATTATATTTAAACTCACAAGATATATTGTCGTATTTCACACGACATTTGTATTATTGAAGTTGTAGTTTGCTTTTTGTACCATGTATTTGGCGACTCGAGAATGGGTGTTGTGTATACCTATTTTGGGGGCGTCACAGGTTAATATCGAGCTTAGGATATGATCTCTGGCGGAGATCGGGAATAGAACTAGGAGGGAGAGACGAGTAAATCCTTCGCTAAAGTGTCCTACCTAAGCTTATTTGTTAGTTGGTCGAGATATAGGGATATTATGTGATTTGTTAATTTATTTAATTAACCCTTGTTTTATGATAGTTTTTTAGAATGGTCACTGAGAACGTTAACAATGGAGTGAATGAGATCGTGGAGACACCTCTAATCGCCAACCGGATAATGTGATGTCGGTGAAGAAGAAGAATTAGAGATATCCATGTGGTGAGTGAAGAATTGATAGTTGCACCCAGATAATCGCAGAGGTAACAAATGAGAGTGAGGAAGAAGAGGAAGAAGAGGTACACAAGAGAGTTTATTAGAGGTATTTTATGATCGAAATATAGAATTGCAAAATCGTATTCATGAGTTAGAAGAAGCAAAGCTAAAGAATTGCATAGGCGATGTGGAGCAAAAGGATGCAACGATTCAAGCTTGTGTTACCCGATACGTGATGCTTGAATGAAGCACTCTTTGGCGAGTATAAGATGATAAAAGTGGAATCGAAATGAAAGAAGAAATAAGCGAACGAGTGAATATGAGTGATGCGTGGGTAAAAAAGCACGACGCGTTGATATTATGGAAAGAGATGTCCAATCTAAAAAGAGAAGATTTAACGATGACGGAAGACGTTAAAGCGAGAACATCGGCACCATCAACAAATTCTAGGGAAGAGAACGATCGCCGCTTAGATGCTACTGAGATGTGGAGAGGAGGGACATATAAGGTCAAACTGCTCAAAGCCTTCCAAGGTATGCTATAATTGTGGAAAAGAAGGACATATCGCCGAGATTATACGATATCGAAACCAGTCCAGCGTGAATGGTGACTCAAAAGGATGTCCTGAAAAGTCAAAGTCAACGGTTCTTGGAGAGCGTTTGTCGTGACCGGTCAAAAATCGAGGAACCCGAACGGTTAGCACGGGTTAGTTAATTATAAATTCTTGCGAAGTTTATACCTTACTAGATACCTGTTCTACCCATTCTTTTATCTCTCTTACTTGCGCCAACGTTTGAACTTGACTACGGAGAAATTAAACTTTGACTATCTGTGGAGACTCCATTAGGAGAAACTTTCATTACATCCGTTGTTTAAAAATCTTGCTTGATTCAAGTTGGCACTATCACATTACCGTTAACCTTATTTCTATAGAGATATTTGCTTTTGATGTGATTTTAAGGTTAACTACTCATCATGCCAAAAAATTAATTACTTTCGTAAGGTTGTTAGTTTTTACATTCCTAAGCAACTTTGTTATTCGAATTTAAGCAATCAAACCATTGTAGTCAAACATTTTCATATCGACCATGAAGTCATTCGTTTATTACGGATGTCGAGTTTTCTTAGTCCATGTTATGGATTTGAATAAAGACACGTCCGATTTGAATAATATTCCTGTTGTTATTGATTTTTCCCGACGTATTTCTGAAGAATTTCTTGGCTTACTCCCAAAGCGATATTAAATTTTGTATCGACTTTGAACCCGTAGAAAAACTCATTTCTAAAA
This sequence comes from Panax quinquefolius, assembly GCA_020205615.1. Taxonomy (NCBI): domain Eukaryota; kingdom Viridiplantae; phylum Streptophyta; class Magnoliopsida; order Apiales; family Araliaceae; genus Panax; species Panax quinquefolius. The sequence goes on along the minus strand of CM035162.1, from coordinate 5,178,295 downwards.
TCTCATATCGAATGGCTCTATTGAACTTGAGGAGTTAAAATTCAACTATAAATTTGGTACTGAGCCTTTATCTTGTGACTTCCTTTGTGGAAATTCACCGCCCGAACTCTCTGTGGGGGACGTCATATTAGATGCGATAGTAAAGCGATAGGTGTCATTGTGACGTCTTATCCAAGATTGGGATATGAGTCACGGTTGAGAGCAACCTAAGTCGATGAATCGAAATACGTAGCTTTCAGGCTTAGTTGGTTATTATTGGAGATTCGTGGAAGGATTTTCTTGAATCGCCACTCTGCTAACTTAAATGACTCGAAAAGATACAAAATTCATATGGAGCGAGGAATGCGAGAAGATTTTCCAAGAGCTCAAGAGGCGACTCATTTCGGCACATATTCTAACCATACCATCTTGGAAAAGCGAACGTGGTAGGTACGCGCGAGTAGAAGATTATATGCGAGGAACGAAAAGTGCGATGATGTCAAGTATACGCATAGAGCCAACTTTAATAGAAAAAGTTAAGGTTGCTTCGAGCCACCGAATTCGAGCTGATGCGTATGAAGAAGAAAGTACAAGAAGGAGCTATTTCGGAAGCGAGAATTGATACTTTGAGCTATTCCGGAAGCGAGAAGACAATATTATATTTAAACTCACAGTATATATTGTCGTATTTCACACGACATTTGTATTATTGAAGTTGTAGTTTGCTTTTTGTACCATGTATTTGGCGACTCAGAATGGGTGTTGTGTATACCTATTTTGGGGGCGTCACAATATGAATCAATAATTAATTATTCACAAATAATATTACAGAATCACAATATTGACAACCAGTGGCGGTTCGAGAAAGAGGGGGGCTTTCCAATAAGAATTTCTCCTTCTTCGGTAGCCTTGATTAGGTGACCAAACCTCTCCTTGATGCGAACTTTCTAAACATTGCCAATAATGTTATCTAATAATATTATTCGGATAATATGAATTATTGTTTCGATAATGAAAAATCTTGTGTAATGACAATTATTAAAACAACAAGAATATAAAATATCAACGCAGATAATTATTAAATCAATAAAATCTTTGAGCAGAATTACCGTAACCATTATTGAGTAGTGCCTTCTTACGTAAGAATCAATAATTTGTGCGATCTGTGCTGTCTTCTTGTGTTTTAACCAATTTAGTATTTTAACAAGATTAATACTTGGAATAACAACTTCTGTTATTATTTTTAAACAACTTATATTTGTCGTTTTCTTCATCCAATCGCTTTTTAGTTATGGGGCCCACACATGGTCTTGGCCATCATTTAATATTCACCGACAAAGATCTGAATATTCCACGACCAAACGAATATTCCCAGACAACAATGAATATTTTATAACCACTTGCTTATTTTGAAATATTTATGTATTTTACCCATAACTATCCACATTAATCAAATCAACCCTTACTATTTTTCAAAATAATAAATAGAAAATTAAATTTCATTAATAATAAGTTGGGGTCTTACAACCTACCCTCCTTATGAAATTTCATCCTCGAAATTGACGTCGATATCTGTGTGTTTCAAAAGGTGAGGATATCTCGCTTTCATTTCCGTTTCCAATTCCCGGTCATTTCCTCTATAGCATGATTCCTCCACAAAACTTTAACTTGTGGTATGACCTTTCTTAGCGTAGGACATGTTCCTTCTTCCTATCCAAGATCTTGACGGTACCTCCTCACATCGTTAAGTCTTCGCTATCTCGTTTCGGTTCTAACTCTATAACGTGGTTCGGGTCTTTCACATATTTATACGTATATGTGAAACACATTATGAACACGAGACATACTTTGAGGTAACGCGAGTTTATAGGCTACATTTCTACTCGGTCAAGAATTTAAAATGGACCAATAAATCGTGGATTGAGCTTTCCTCTTTCCCAAATCTTATAACTCCCTTCCATGGAAGCAACTCGCAACAATACATGATCCCCTATACTAAATTCCACGTCCTTTCGATGAAGATCCGCATAACTCTTTTATCGATCTTGTGCCGCTTTGTATCGTTGTCGAATCATTTGGATCTTTTCGGTGAGTCATACGTCTTAACTCTCGGTCCCAACAATGTTGCTTCACCCACCTCATCCCAACATATTGGAAGCGACACTTTCGTCCATATAATGCTTCAAATGGAGCCACACCTATACATGCACGATAACTTTGTTGTTGTAGGAGAATTCCACCAATGGTAAATACTTATCCCAACCGCCCTTGAAGTCTAGGACCACGAGTCTTAATAGATCTTCAAGAGTTTGAATAGTCCTCTCTACGATTGTCCGTCTGTTTGAGGATGGTGTGCCGAATCAAATCGTAAATTGCGTGCTTGTAGCTTTTTTGCAAGCTAACCCAAAATCTTGAAGTGAATCTTGGGTCACGATCCGAAACTATGGATCTTGGCATGCCATGCAACCTCACAATCTTATTCACGTCATACTAGCAAGACGTTCAAGGAATAAGTCTCCCGTATCAAGAAAATGAAGCGGACTTGGTTAATCTATCAACAATAACCCAAATAGCATTGATGCCTTGAGAAACCGTAGGAAGACCCAGTATTGAAATCCATGGTAATGTGTTCCCACTTCCATTTTGAATCTCAAGTGGTTGCAACGGACCCTTAGGTACTAGATGCTCCGCCTTTACACGTTGACAAGTTAAACACATTGAGATAAACTTTGCAATCTCTCTCTTCATATTGTTCCACCAAAATGTATGTCGAAGATCACGATACATTTTAGTACTTCCGGATGGATTGCAAATGGTGTATTGTGTGCCTCCATCATAATCTTGTACTTCAAATCGTAGTCGTTAGGGACACAAATTCGGAGTGGACTCGAAGTATTCTTTCTTCATCAATTCTCGCCTTAGGAATAGCTCCTTCTTGTACTTTCTTCTTCATATACGCATCAATTTCGGTCGGTGGCTTGAGCAACCTTAACTTTTTCTATTAAAGTTGGCTCTATCGTATACTTGACATCATCGCACTCATTCCGTATATGATCTTCTACTCAACGCATCATTTACCACGTTACTTTACCGGGATGGTATTGAATAGTGGTGGTCGTAGTCTTTCAATAGTTCGAGCCAACGTCATTGCCAGCGTGTTGAGTTCTTTTTGAGTGAAGAAATATTTAAGGCTTTTATGGTGCGAATATATCTCCACTTTCTCCCCATATAGATAGTTCCTCCATATCTTTAGCGCTGAAAACGACTACTCACTTGACTCTAGATCATGAGTAGGATAATTCCTCTCATATTCTTTAAGTTGTCGCAAGGCATAGGCTATAACTTTCCCACGTTGCATGAGAACACATCCTAACCCTTTGCAAAGCATCATTTGTAGATAACAAATCCATCCGAACCAGATGGTATTGTTAGAACAGTCAAAAATAAGTCTCCTCTTAAGCTCTTGGAAACTCTTCTCGCGTTCTTCGCTCCCAAACGAATTGTGTATCCTTCCGAGTTAGGCGAGTTAATGGAGTAGCGATTAGAGAAAACCCTTCCACGAATCTCCGATAATAACCAAATTAAGCCCAAAAAGCTACGTGCTTGATCACCGAGCTTTGGTTGCTCTAACTTTGTATTGCTTTAATCTTGGCGGGATCAACGGATACTCCATGTTTCGACACTGCGTGCCCAAGAAATGCTACTTCCTCGAGCGAACTCGCATTTCTTCAATTTGGCATATAGTTTGTTTTCACGAAGCCTTTGGAGTACCGAACTTCAAATGGTGCTCATGATCTTTCTGACTTTTTTGGAATATATGAAGATGTCATCAATAAAGACAACAACGAATTGATCCAAATATTCCTTAAATACTCGATTCATCATATCCATGAAAACCACAAGAGCATTAGTCAATCCGAAAGACATGACTAAGAATTCATAATGCCCGTACCGAGTTCTAAAGGTAGTCTTTGGAATATCCTCAATTCTAATCTTCATGATGATATCCGAACGAAGATCGATCTTTGAAAAAATTGTGCCCTCACAACTCGGGTCAAACAAGTCATCAATACGAGGTAGAGATACCTATTCTTGATGGTGACATGGTTCAATCCACGATAGTCAATACAAAGTTGCATACTCCCGTCTTTCTTCTTTACTGAATAAAGCAGGAGCACCCCAAGGAGATGTCTTGGGGCCAGAATGAAACCGATGTCCAACAATTCCTAGTTGGACCTTTAACTCCTGAAGTTCAATAGGAGCTATTCGATATGGGGTTTTAGAAATGGGCTTTGTACCGGGTTCAAGATCAATAAAGAATTCAACTTCACGTTACGGGGTAGGCGGAAAGTTCTTGAGAAATCGTCGGAAAGTCAATAACAACAGAATATTATTCAAATTTGGCGTGTCTTTATTCAAATCCATAACATGGGCTAAGAAAGCTTGACATCCATTTTTCAATAAGCGAATAGTTTTATGATTAGATATGATGTTGATTGATTTTAATGGTTTAGTTGCTTGAATTAAATAACAGGGTTGGTTAGGAATATGAAAACTAACAACCTTACGAAAATAATCAATTTTGGCGTGATGAGTAGTTAACCAATCAATCCTAAAATAACATCAAAAGCAAGTATCTTTAAAGAGATAAGGTCACGGGTAAGGTAATGGTGCCAACTTGAATCAAACAAGATTTATAAGCGATGGATGTGATGAAAGTTTCTCTAACTGAGTTTCCACAGATAAAGTCTAATTTCTCCGAGTCAAGTTTAAGCGTTGAGCACAAGCGGAGAGATAAATGAATGGGTAACACCGTGATCAAGTAAGGTATAAACATCGCAAGAATTTATAAATAGCTTACCCGTGATCACCTCGTTTGGGTTCCTCGCATTTTGACCAAATACAACAAACGCTCTTCCGGAATCGTTGACTTTGACTTTTCGGGGATGATCTTTTGAGTCACCGTCCCTCATTGAACTAGGTTTCGCTCTGCATAACTGATCTCGGCGATATGTCTTTCCTTTCCACAATTATAGTATACCTTGAACTGTTGTGGGCGCTTTGATGATATGTCCCTCTTTTTCCGCATTTGTAGCGTGTGTGACCGGGTGGTCGTTCTCCTCCCCCTTAGAACCGATTCTTTCTTAAGACTTTGTCGTCTTCACATAGTCGTTGTTAAATTTCCTCTTTTAAAATCTCCTCCCGACTCGCTTCTTCTATTTTCATGGCCATGATTACCACCGAGTGGTTACCATTTTTTAATCCGTCTTTTTTTTTCTCCATTGGTTATCGTTGTTTTGTTGACTACCATCTCCTTATGATCCTCGGTTGTGGTCCTCGATTAACAGTGCTTTCGTTATCTCGCTTCTAATAATTGAGCCTGCTTACAACATCTGAATAGAGAAAAATTTATGAGAAATGAGATATTATCGTATCTAGGGTTCAAACCTCTCGAAACATCCGCGTCATCGTTCCTCATTCTACACCAAATGAGGTGTGAAACTGGATAACTCTGCAAACTTTGCCTCGTCTTGAGATACCGTCATTTGTTTTGTTCTAATCGATGAACTCCACTTCCTTCATATGATGAACACTTTCGTGAAAGTATTTGTCATTAAATAGTTTCAAACGTCTCCCGAAGACATGCCTTTGAGTGCGGTTTGGATGGAGTACTTCACAGATCTCCCATGATGTCTGCCTGCCACGGAACATAAAGGTGGCGAATGGAACCTTCTGTTCTCCGTCATCCCAGACATCGAATATCTTGGTAATTTGCTTGACCCATGTTTACGCCACGATCGGATCTGGCTTTCCCTTAAATTCTGTGGTCCCAACTCTTTGAATCGCTTGGGCAGTGATAACCCCGTAAATTGCTATCATTTCCTCCTCAGATTTTGAACACGAGTCTCCTCGTGCGATTTTGCATGAACTGCAAAAAGCTTCTAAACATCCCTCGCTCATCATCTCGCTTTCGGTGGTGTTGTTCACGGAGGAACATTGCCGACTGTTGCACGTTCTCCTCGTTGGTGAGTACAGAGCGTCTCCACGGTCTCATTTCCATTGTTAATATTCTCAATCGACATTCTCAAATCTTGTCCATAAAACAAGGGTTAATTAAGGAAATCAATATATCACATAATATCCTTATATCTTGACCAACTAACAAATAAGCTTACGTAGGACACACTTTAGCGGAAGGATTTACTCGCCTCTCCCTCCTAATTCTATTCCCGATCTCATGGAGATCATATCCCTAAGCTCGATACCAACCGCGCGCCCCCAAAAATAGGTATACATCACCCATTCGAGTTGTCAATACATGGTACGAAAACAACTACAACTTTATTATTACAACAATAAAACTGTGACTTTGAATACAAATATTATCTTCTAGACAATATCTATACTCGGATAAATTCTCATCACATTTATTGATACATTATTTTACAAAATGGTGAGGACTACTAAATAACTCTCTCTAGAACTTTCATTCCATACCCAGACTACGTCTTCGCTTATATTCTCGCCTCCACGAGAAGAAAAATGGAGCGAAAAGGAAAAGGGTGAGCTTAACTAGCCCGATAAAAGAATATTATGACTAAGATAATATACAACAAATTATCGTTAGTCTTCAACAGGAAAAATCTAATAGAATACAATAGACAACAAATTTTAAATCAATATTCGCAGCGTGAAATAATAATTCATTAGAAGAGTTAAGTAGAGAATGCAAACTACTATCTTACATGTATGAATTTAAAAGTTCATTATCTATCTTTTATCCTCAGAACATCAATCAATATATATCTGGAATCAAATATTCATCTTTGCACTACTGAGCCGAAGATATTCACCATTAATCATGTTCATCTAAACACTGTTCATCTTTTGCACTACGGGCCAAAGATATTCTTCAAAAATCATTCATCTTTTGCACTACTGGGCCAAAGATATTCAATAATATCATCATTTAAGACCGAGGATGATGAAGAATATTTTTAAAGAAACGAATCCAGTGAAACAAAATGACAAGGATTAAGGATTAATGATTCGTACTTTGTTTTATCCATGTCCAAAAATACCTCAAAAATAATCATTGTGGTGTAAAATTCAAGAATGATCAAAACATGGATACAATCAAAGTTAGTATCCACAATAGATATTTTAGACGAATTTTTTTTTTCATTTTTCGATGAATAGTGCAGTATTAAGTGAATAATACCGTATCGTGAATAGTCTTGTATCGTGAATAGTAACTCGACACCAAAAGTTCCAAATTTGATAAAAACTTCATATCAATATTTCAACATAATGATATTGAAGAAATAATATCATTACGAAAAAAATAATATCCCTTACCTCGAAAAGACAATGCTTACTTAGTTGAAACACGGATCTGAGTTATGACTTGAACTTGCACCGTATAGCAATACTCAAAATACTCACAAGAATACGCTCGATAATATAGAGAAAAACTTGATTTACGGTGTGATTTTCAATTCTAACCTAAGCACCCTATTTATAGGAAATTGCTTAGAACACAAAAGAAAATTTAATATAATATTAATATATAAATTAAATTTTCCTACGCCAACCTTCAAGAACTGAATTCACTCATTCAACACACATGTAAACACACCATAATGAAAAAAGCGTTTTGTTATTAAAATATTTTAAACTTCCAAAATTAATTATTTGAGCTTCGAACTTGATAATTCATAATAAATAGCCCTTTTATCGAAAAAATTTGAATCTACATAACTTACATAGAAAATTCAATTCTCTACAACTTTGCGGAAGAAAGTTTTCCAAATTCCAAGCGAAATTGGCCAAAAAATCACAAACGAAGCGATTTTACAAAGTATAATCAAATTTTAGTCAATAAATGGGGTCCACCGAGCATGTTTAACATGTTTTAAACATTTATTGCAACAAAAATACTCTTCCTCCTCGTATACTCATATATCCCACATTCGTTGTAAAAATATCACCATTATTATATTATTAAAAATATAATAATATACTTAAATAATTATTTTATCGGAAAAAGATAAAATTTTAATTTTCAACAATTGTCACATTAAAAATTTTCTCCATCTATATCTACATAAAATCATTATTTTTCTCATCATATGAATCAATAATTAATTATTCACAAATAATATTACGAATCATAATATTGACAACCGTGCGCTTCCCAAAGTAGGGGTGCTTCATCTAATAAAAAACCGAAGCGAATGCGAAAAACCTAACCTAATGAGACGGATCCAAAATACCAAAAACTAAGAACCGAAACCCGTCATAGAATTGCGGTTTTTGATGCTGGATTCGATACCTGAATCGGTTTCGGTTTTTTTCGGTCCGGTTTTAGGTAAACCTAGGTTAAATTATATGTAAATTGCGAGAATATGTAGATTACATTCTTAAAATTGGAAGGAGTTTGTGTTTACTTTGCATATTAAGCATATTACGGAGTTTCCATTTGAGTTTACCATTTGTGTTTATTTGTAAAGACATCCACCTTTACTATGAGTGCATCATAAAGATCTACAAGTCATGATAAGTTGATAAACAAGAGAGTAAAGAGAATTATATAACTATTAACTACTAAAAGACTAAAGTTGGCGTGGGTAATAGTCTACCAAGATTGCTCACACGATCAAAGTAACATATGGAACCTTAGACCTTAGTCTACCGGTTGGCGTGTAATACATCCCAACTCACAAGTATTGCTCGAGGAGGCATATGGAACCTTAGACCTTAGTCATTTCAACGAAAGGAGAAATAGAATGCATGATGACAAGCTAGTGCTAGTGCCTTAAATGATAAGATTCATTGCATTATTACATATTACGAGAAAATTTTCTGCGGTTCAAAATATTTCAAACTTGGAATCGAAGCATGAGCTAGCTAGTAGGTCCTTTCCTTGTTGAATGTTAATAAATGTGGACTTGTAAACCTGCAGAATATGTGATTGGCATATTACTATTTACTAAATGTGGACTTATAAACCTGCGAATTATTACTATTAGTATTTACTATGCCTATCACATATTAACTTGGATCTCCAAGCATTGCGGTAGCGAAGCAACATGAAATCAACTTGGATCTCAAGCATTGGCAAACAACATGGTCAAGGATCGCCTGAATTTTACAAGAATGCAAAGCAGGTGACAAAACAAGAATGCAACACTTCATGAACAAGAATTTCATCATTTGCCAAGTGCAAGGTGCAACATCGCTTTAATTCTTGTTCGATCATATGAACAAGAATGCAACAACGCCAAGTGCCAACACATAATTTAAAAAGAATGCAAATAACACGATAACCATGATAACCAAGTGCCAACCTGCACAATCGCCAAGTGACAAAACGAAAAAACTAAAATAGCCACTCATCCATGTGACAAATCCATGTTGACGAGAAAAGCGAAAAAGCGAAAACAATATATATGATAAAGCAAAAAAGCGATAACCATGTGATAAAACGAAAAAGCGAAAGCGAAGTCAAGTCGTTCATTCATTGATATCCATGTGACAAATCCATGTTGACAGAGCAAAGTATATTCCCGAACATAACTTTGATAACCATGTGATAAAACATCAACTAAAGTCATTTCATCAATCAAACGAGAAAACTAAAGTAGCCACTACTCACTAGCAAGTAATCCAATCAACCATATTACATATCCAACTAATCCAAGATTAAAACAAACAACGCTTGAGGCACAAGTCTCTCAAGTCTCAACTATCAAGTCTCCATTCTCAAACAAATCAACCATATTACATATCCAAGATTGAAGCATCTAAATCGTCTGCTTTGAAAATTACGCAATTTTAAAAGACAAATGTGAAAGCAAATCATAATTTATTAAGAAGAATTTAAACTACATTACAAAAAATAAATAAACAATACAAAGTGTTACATTATTCTTTGTGATGTACCTTTTTCAATTTCTTGAGGATTCCAACTTTTCTTGATATCAATTGGTTCTTTGCTTGGTGAAGCCAATCTTGAGCACAAAAATAATTCCTTGCACCATCCTAGGAGTTAAAGAGCTTCTAAAAGAATCAAGTATCGTCCTCCATGCTAAATGCCGATTCGGAAGCCACGGTAGAAATGGGAATCGCTAAGACATCTCTAGCCATTAATGAAAGAACAGGAAATCTATGAGTGTTGGATCTCCACCAAGCTAAAAGGTTAAATTTTTCATCTTTTCTTTCAACTCGATCCTTTAAATATATTTGTAGCTCAGTTTGAACTTCCCCACCTTGCTCATCCTCAACATGTTGTTCAAACAAGCTGTCAATTTTTTTTTTTTTGACATACTTTCTACTAATGATGAGCCACCACTTCGAGTTACGCTTCCACTCCCACTTGGAGTTTGAGATGAATGACCTTGGGACGATAAATGATTGAGATTATAATAATTGAACAACTCAAACAATACATCTTTAGCCCCTCTAATCATTTTGATTGCCAAATCACTTTCTTTACCATACATGTGATTAAATACAAACTCAACGAAAGTAAATTTGTGTCTTGGATCAAGAACCACGGCAATGTACAACAACTTGTTCATTTTATCAACATCCCCCCAATATTTCATTAACTTTGATCTCATCCTCATAGCCATTTCTCTCATTTGATAATCATCATCATCTTCCATTTCTTTCAAAAGACCATCAACTTCCACAAACTCATGAAGAAATCCATTGGATGTAACATATAATGTGCCAGAGATTCTAAGTGTTAATTCATAGAAGTGTTTCAAAAACAATACAATTCTTCTCACATTACCCCAATCCTCCACTGTTGGCCACCCTTCACCTGAGATCAATTCTTGTTTAAACAAAGGATCCTTACTCCCAAGCCTATTAAAAGCACGTTCAAAATGTTGAGCCACATTCAACATTGAATAAGTGGAGTTCCATCTAGTAGCAACATCTAGGATTAATGAAGATTTATTTTCAATTTTTTCAAAGTAAACACAATCCTTGAACTTTCTAATTCTAGATGGAGATTGTCTTACCCACCTAATCAATGCCCGAACACGAGCTACCGAAATATTAACATCTTTCAACCCATCAACTACGACCAAGTTTAAAATATGAGCAACACATCGAACATGAATGAATTTATTCTCACAAACACTATGCCCCCATACTTGCAATTGATTTTTTAAATAAGATATCGTAACATCATTTGAACTGACATTATCAACAGTTATAGTAAAAACTCTCTTAATCCCCCATTCTATCAAACAATTCTCAATTGCCATTCCAATGGCCTCACCCTTATGACTCAAAATTGGAACAAAGTTTATAATTTTTTTTCTCAATCTCCATTTATCATCAATGTAATGAGCTGTCACAACCATATAATTAAGTCTATGCATTGATGTCCATGTGTTAGTTGTAATACATATCCTTTGAGAAGATGAGTTAAAAATGGATTTTAACTTCTTTTTCTCTTCCATATATATTTTAAAACAATCTCTTGTAATTGTGTGACGTGAAGGAACATTGAACCTAGGGCGTCGATGGACACAAAATATCGAAATCCTCATTTTCGACAAATTTAAAAGGAAGTTCATCAACTAGAATCATATATGCTAAAGCAGCCCGAGTTAGTTCCACATCAAACTTCCAAAGACAATTATTTGTTGACTCCCCTTCCATGGTCTCATCATCATTATTAGCACTTGCAGATTTAAAGTTCAAGATTGCTTGATTTCTTAACTCCACATTTGGGGGTAAATTTTACATCTCTATTGTGAGCATTTAGACCACTAGTCCCATTATTTTTTTGGATCGGTAGCTTAAAATAGCTCCACAATATTTGCATTTAGCTTTAATTTGACCATTGTGCTTAAATCTTGTATAATGAGCCCAAATTTTAGCACGAGTCTTCTACTAAGCATCAAGTTGCTTTCAATTTCACCTTCATTCAACTCCTCTTCATCAATATGAATTGGATTTTCAAACATTCGATTCCACGTTGATGGGTACCTCGGACATTCTTTTTCATCCATTATAACCTACAAAATATCAAACAACCATAATTACTAAAAAGAATTGATAAACCATCTTCTCACAATAAACACTTAGACAAGATCTTTGTAATTGCATGATGTGCCCACCGAAACAAAGTTGACATAAAAAGCAAAATCAAAGCAGAGAAAAACCCATCAAAAATGTTTTAAAACATAATGAACTTCAAGGCTTACACATATTCTCGAATTCTCAAGATCTTTGTAATTCTCGGAAAAACCAATTCTCGGAAAAACCAAATCGACAATCTTCGTAATTCTCGAATGTTTTAGTCCTCCATTTTTTGAGAAGGGTTTAGATGAAGTAGTTATGGCGCCCCAAAATAGGTATACATCACCCATTACGAGTTGTCGATACATGGTACGAAAACAACTACAACTTTATTATTACAATAGTAAAGCTGTGAGTTTAAATACAAATATTATCTTCTGACAATATCTATACTCAAATAAATCCTCATCACATTTATTGATACATTATTTTACAAAAATGGTGAGGACTACTAAACAACTCTCTCTAGAACCTTCATTCCATACCCCAGGCTAAATTTTCGCTTATATTCTCGCCTCCACGAGAATAATGGAACAAAAAGGAAAAGGGTGAGCTTAACTAGCTCGATAAAGAAATATTATGACTAAGATAATATACAACAAATTACCGTTAGTCTTCAACGGGAAAAATCTAATAGAATCTGATAGACAACAAATTTTAAATCAATATTCGCAATGAAAATAATAATTCATTAGAAAAGTTAAGTAGAGAATGCAAACTACTATCTTCCATGTATGAATTTAAAACTTCATCGCTCATCTTTTATCCCCAGTAACATCAATCAATATATATCTGAATCACATATTCATCTTTTGCTACTACGAGGCGAAAGATATTCATCGATTAATCATGTTCATCTAAACACTGCTCATCTCTTGCACTACGGGCCAAAGATATTCTTGAAATCATTCATCTTTACACTACAGGGCCAAGATATTCCATAATATCATCATTTAAGATGAAGATGATGAAAATATTTTTTAAAAGAAGCGAATCCGATTGAAACAAAATGACAAGGATTAAGGATTAAGGATTCGTACTTTTGTTTTATTCACGTCCAAAATACCTCAAAAATAATCGCGGTGGTGTAAAATTCAAGAATGATCAAAACATGGATACAATCAAAGCTAGTATCCGAATAGATATTTTGGACGAAAAGAAAAATTTTCATTTTTCGATGAATAGTCTTAAAGATAAGTGAATAATGTCGTATCGTGAATAGTCTTGGTATCGTTAATAGTAACTCAGACACCAAAAGTTCCAAATTTGATAAAACTTGGGATCAATATTTCAACATAATGATATTGAAGAAATAATATCATTACTGAAAAAATAATAATATCCTTTACCTCGAAAGATCAAGACTTTCAAATTGAAACAGGATATAGGCTATGACTTGAACTTGCACTTACGAATAGCAATACTCAAATTATAATCAAAATACTCACAAGAATACGCTCGATAATATAGAGAGAAAACTTGATTTACGGTGTGATTTTCAATTCTAACCTAAACACCTATTTATAGAAATTGCTTAGAACACCAAAAGCGAAAAATTTAATATAATATTAATATAATATATATAAATTCCTACGCACACAATCTATGATCTGAATTCAGCCATGCTTGACAACAAATAAGTCTACCAAATAAATCAAAAACGTTTTATTATTTAAAATAATTAAAACTTCCAAAAATCAATTATTCGAGAATTTGAACATCAATAATTCATAATAAATAGCCCTTTTATCAAAAAATTGAATCTCACGTGTTTTTATAGGAAATTCAATTCTCTACAACTTTGCGGAAGAAAGGTTTTCCAAATTCCAAATGTAAATTGACCAAGAAATCCAAACGAGGCGATTTTACACAGCTATAATCAAATTTCATTCGATAAATGGGGTCTACTGAGCATGTTTAACATGTTTTAAACATTTATTGCAACAAAAATACTCTTCCTCCTCGTATACTCATATATCCCACATTCGTTGTAAAAATATCACCATTATTATATTATTAAAATATAATAATACATTATCTTATCAGAAAAAGATAAAATTTCAATTTTCAACAATTGTCACATTAAAATTTTTCTCCATCTATATCCACATAAAATCAATATTTTTCTCATCATATGAATCAATAATTAATTATTCACAAATAATATTACAGAATCACAATATTGACAACCAGGCAGTTCCCAGGAAAGAGGGGGCTTTCCAATAAGAATTTCTCCTTACTGGCGCGCAATTAGGTGACCAAACCTCTCCTTAGACAGAACTTTCTAGACATTGCCAATAATGTTATCTAATAATATTATTAAGATAATATGAATTATTGCTTCGATAATGAAAAATATTGTGTAATGACAATTATTGAAACAACAATAATATAAAATATCAACGCAGTGAATTATTGAATCAATAAAATCTTTGAGCGGTAATTCTTGTAACCATTATTGAGTAGTGCCTTCTTACGTAAGAATCAATAATTGGTGCAATACTGCAGTAATCTTTATTGTGTTTTAACCACCGAGTATTTTAACAAGATTAATGGTAACAACTACGCCAGTTATTTTTAACCAACTTATATTTGTCGTTTTCTTCATCCAATCTCTTTCAGGTTATGGGGCCCACACGGTCACAGCTTTAGCGTCGTCGTCTAATATATTCCCGACGATTTAATATTCCCGACAACAATGAATATTTTATAACCACTTGCTTATTTTGAAATATTTGCGTATTTTACCCTAACTATCCACATTAATCACATCAACCCTTACTATTTCAAAATAATAAATAGAAAAATTAAATTTCATTAATAATAAGTTGAGGATTTACAACCTCCCTCCTTATGAAATTTAAGCCCTCGAAATTGACGTCACGTACACAGTGTTTGAAAAGGTGAGGATACCTCGCTTTCATTTCCGTTTCGATTCCCGGTCATTTCCTCTATAAGCATGATTCCTCCACAAAACTTTAACTTGTGGTATGACCTTTCTTGCGTGGGACATGCTCCTTCCTATCCAAGATCTTTACGGTACCTCCTCATACGTTAAGTCTTGGCTATTTAAATCCTGTTCTAATTCTATAACGTGGTTCGGTCTTTCACATATTTACGAAGTACGAGATATGAAACACATTATGAACACGAGACATACTTGGAGGTAACGCAAGTCTATAGGCTACATTTCCTACTCGGTCGAGAATTTGAAATGGACCAATAAATCGTGGATTGAGCTTTCCTCTCTTCCCAAATCTTGTAACTCCCTTCCACGGAGCAACTTCGCAACAATACATGATCCCTACACTAAATTCCACGTCCTTTCGATGAAGATCCGCATAACTCTTTTGTCGATCTTGTGCCGTTTGTATCGTTGTCGAATCATTTGAATCTTTTTCGGTGTCATACGTCTTAACTTTCGGGTCCCAACAATGTTGCTTCACCCACCTCATCCCAACATATTGGAGAACGACATTTTCGTCCCATATAATGCTTGAATGGAGCCACACCTTATACTTGCACGATAAGCTGTTGTTGTAGGAGAATTCCACCAATGGTAAATACTTATCCTAACCGCTTGAAGTCTAGGACACGAGTCTTAATAAATCTTCAAGAGTTTGAATAGTCCTCTCGATTGTCCGTCTGTTTGGGAATGGTATCTTAAACTAAATCGTAAATCCGTGCCCATAGCTTTTTGCAAGCTAACCCAAAATCTTGAAGTGAATCTTGGGTCACGATCCGAAACTATGGATACAGGCATGCCATGCAACCTCACAATTTCATTCACGTATATACTAGCAAGACGTTCAAGGGAATAAGTCTCCCGTATCGGCAAGAAATGAGCAGACTTGGTTAATCTATAAACAATAACCCAAATAGCATTGATGCCTTGAGAAACCGTAGGAAGACCCGTGAATCGAAATCCATGGTAATGTGTTCCCACTTCCATTTCGAATCTCAAGTGGTTATAATTCGGACCCTTAGGTACTAGATGCTCCGCCTTTACACGTTGGCAAGTTAAACACATAGAGATAAACTTTGCAATCTCTCTTTCATATTGTTCCACCAAAATGTATGTCAAGATCACGATACATTTTAGTACTTCCGGATGGATTACAAATGGTGTATTTTGTGCCTCCATCATAATCTTGTACTTCAAATCGAGTCGTTAGGAACACAAAGTGCAGAGTGGACTCAAGTATTCCTTCTTCATCAATTATCGCTTCCGAAATAGCTCCTTCTTGTACTTTCTTCTTCATACGCATCAACTCCGGATTCATGGCTTGAGCGACCTTAACTTTTCTATTAAAGTTGGCTCTGTCGTATATACTTGACATCATCGCACTTTTCGTTCTCGCATATGATCTTCTACTCAACGCGTCGGCTACCACGTTCGCTTTTCCGGGATGGTATTGAATAGTGTGGTCGTAGTCTTTCAATAGCTCGAGCCAACGTCATTTGCCGCATGTTGAGTTCTTTTTTGAGTGAATAAATATTTAAGGCTTTTATGGTGCGAATATATCTCCACTTTCTCCCCATAAAGGTAGTGCCTCCATATCTTTAAGCCAAAAAACGATCATTGCGCCAACTCTAGATCATGAGTAGGATAATTCCTCTTATATTCTTTAAGTTGTCGCGAGGCATAGGCTATGACTTTCCCACGTTGCATGAGAACACATCCTAACCCTTTGCCTGAAGCATCGCTGTAGATAACAAATCCATCCGTATTGCGGATGGTATTGTTAGAACAGTGCCGAAAATGAGTCTCTCTTAAGCTCTTGGAAACTCTTCTCGCGTTCTTCACTCCAAACGAATTTTGTATCCTTCCGAGTTAAATTTGGGTTAATGGAGTAGCGATTAGAAAACCCTTCCACGAATCTCCGATAATAACCAAATAAGCCCAAAAACGTACTTGATCCACCGACTTGGTTGCTCCCTAACTTTGTATTGCTTCAATCTTCGATCGGATCGACAGATACTCCATGTTTTGAAACCACGTGCCCAAGAAATGCTACTTCCTCGCCGAACTCGCATTTCTTTAATTTGGCATATAGTTGGTTTTCACGAAGCCTTTAGAGTACCGAATTTTCAAATGGTGCTCATGATCTTCACTATTTTGGAATATATGAGGATGTCATTGTTAGGTTTTCGTGAAATCAAAGTAGCAATCAAAATTGCAAAAATAGCGAAGCGAGATAAAATCGATTTTAAAATTTTTCACAAACCAATTACGGATCATCCTTTATGCATATTATTAATTAAACGAAGAATAAGAAATTATGAAATCATACCCTTATAAACGAGCTTCCTCGTATGCGAGTTCACCTCCTACTTCTCATGATTTCCTTGAATCTCCTGTAGATTCCTTCCTTTGATTAATGTAAGCCACCCAAGTGTATGGCCTCTATAGGTAATCCACCAAGGAAGAGGAATTTTTCAAGAAGAAGGGATTTGGCTCAAACCCTAGTTTTTCCTATCTGAATAAGAAAAGGGGTGTACTCTCCAAATCTAGGAATTACGTATATTAGATATCTAATATAAGACTCCTCTTATAAAGATATTATATAACCCTATTTTAATTAAAATAAGGTATTATTTATTTAATTAAACTCTTTTAATTAAATGGGCTCCCTAATCCTATTAGGGATAATTAGTTAAACTCCTTTAACTAATTTTCTTTCCTAATCCAATTAGGAATAAATGAGAGTACTAATATTAAATTAATTCCTAAACCTTTTAGAAATTAAAATAATAATAATTATAATAATATTAATAAGACTCCTCTTATTAATTTATATTTAATATTTCTAAAATATTAAATAATAAATATTAAGCTATTTAATTTATTCTATCACCATAGATTAAATTAAATATACTTAACATATTATTACAATTATGCCATTAACTTCTTAAATAATTATTCTTCCTTTTATGGTGTGACCCTTTAGGTTCTCCATATTAAACCGGTTGTGAATAAATCAATTAGAACAATTCTAATCTCATTTAAATAAATAAATTAAACAAATAATTTATTTAAATAAATAATATTTATTCTACAATGGATAAGCCTCCTAGCGATGATTTAAATCGACTTTCCGGATAATATAGATTTCAACATTAATCATAAAAGAACCTTTGAGTAAATAGTTACCGTGCAATTCAATCCTTCCACCATACTGATGTCCCAATTAAATATAAGACATGGAATTCTTGTCAAGTCTTATTTTATTTAATTATATGTATTTCGATTCCTAAATGAACAACTCCCAATGAATGCAAATTAGAAACTACTTTCTAATTTCATTCCACCTTGGCCAAGGATTCCTGGGTTGTCATTTATCGAATCACATAGGACATCTCTCCTTTTACTAGAAGTGGTAGATTCTTTATTGATCATTCATTATCTTCATATATAACTTATTACACCCAAGCATACCCTTTGATATACTCTAAGAGTCTTAAGGAATAAGTCAAAGTGTAATTCATTATATATAAGATACTATGATGATCTCAAGTCTAAGATCATTTGTACTACTATCACTACAGAATTCTGATTGACGAGATAAGTAAAACTCTATTAGGTATTCCTCGGTGAGTCACGTTCGATGAACTTATTCTCTAATAAGCACCTATATACTTGCTTTAGTGTCTCCACACAAATGATCATGAGACCAATCATCCTCATCCAATGAAAGCAAGCAAACGTATGTACCAATCTATCCGGATTCACTAATCCCCTATTTAGTAATCCATGATTGGGAACTATTTTAGTTTTAAGCTTTCTAAGAATTTAGATCTCATTAGAATGATCACCATCATTATTGTAAAAGCGTTGCTTAAAACTATGGGTTTATCACATATTATTAAAAACAGCGACACCATGTAGATAATAAATGCCTTTAATAAATAATTCTTTTATTAATAAATAAATAAGATTGATTACACGATATATGCTTTATCATCATACATGATTGGCTTGTATGCATAATACTTTCAATCTCCCACTTTGCACTAAAAGCCAATCGCCATGGTATCTCATACCCATCTTCTCTAAGTGACGATCAAACTTCTTTGTTGTGTTAACGCTTTAGTAAATGGATCTGCAATATTGTCTTGAGAGTCCACACGCTCCATGGTGACGTCTCTCTTTCAATGATCTATCGATCAAATGAAATCGCCCATGACACGTGTTTGGATTTACGATGAGACACAGGTTCCTTAGCATGCAATGTGACTCCAGTGTTGTCACGCGAATAAAAAACACTTTGGTCCTTTAATGCTAGGAACCACACCAAGTTCGGTAATGAACTTCTTCATCCAAACGACTTCGCTTGCGACTTCACTTGCGGCTATGTCTACTGCCTCATCACATGAATCAAAGAATCGTTTCTTTGCTTGGAACTTTTCCAACTCACTGCGCCTCCGTTTAAGGTAAACACATACCCCGAAATGGATTTACTGTCATCTTGGTCTGTTTGAAAACTTGAGTCTGTGAAGCCCTCTAGTTTTAATTCAGACCCACCGTAGACAAGAAATACATCCTTAGCTCTTCTTAAGTACTTTAGGATATTTTTCACTTTGCCTTCCAGGTGTTCTTCTCTCTCCGATTCGACCGATATCTCGCTTGTTACACTAAGTGCATGGCGACATCTGGTCTAGTACATATCATACCGTACATGATAGATCCTATTGCTGAAGCATAAGGAATCTTACTCATGCGGTTTCTCTCCTCAGGTGTCTTTGGGGCTTGTTTCTTGGAGAGATGTATTCCATGGCTCATCGGCATGAGACTTCTTTTGGAATCTTCCATGCTAAACCTTTTTAGCATCATGTCAATGTACGTTCCTTGGGATAAGCCAAGCATCCTATTAGATCTATCTCTATAGATCTTTATCCCCAAAATATAGGATGCTTCTCCCTAGTCCTTCATGGAGAAGTGTTTAGATAACTTGATTTTAATTGTTTGCGGCGATAGGAATATCATTCCCCTATCGGTAATATATCATCAACATATAATACAAGGAATGAAATAAGCGCTCCCACTAACCTTCTTGTACACACACATGGTTCATCCTCATTTTGATAAAATCAAACTTTTTGATTGTCTCATCAAAATGGATGTTCCACCCTCTGAGAACTTGCTTTAATCCATAAATGGATCGTTGTAGCTTACAGACACTTGATTTGTTCCAACCTTTGAAACAAAACCCTCTGGTTTGTGTCATATACACATCCTCCTCAAGTTTCCCATTGAGGAAGGCCGTTTTCACGTCCATCTGCCCGATTTAGTAGTCATGGTAAGTTCTGCGATCGCAAGCAAAATCCGAATGGATTTGAGCATTCTTCTTGGTGAGAAGGTTTCGTCATAGTCAACTCTTTGTCTTTGTTTGAAACCTTTTGCAACCATCGGGCCTTATAGGTCTCTACCTTGTCGCCCCGCTGCTCCAGGTCTTTCTTTTAAAGACCCATTTACACCCAATAGGCTTAATGCCTTGGTGGTGAGACCAAAGTCCATACTTGGTTCTCATACATGGAGTCCATCTCGGATTTCATGGCTTCTTGCCATTTCTCCGAGTCTTTACTACTCATACTTTGTTAAGTAATTCGATGGATCATCATCATCTATGATCGTACCTCATTGTCATCTTCTATGACAAGTCCATACCGTCTGGTATCTTTGGTACTCTTCTAGATTTACTGGATAGGGTGTGATATGTAAGAATCTCTACTTGGTTAGGTACCTCACTTTGATCTCATAGTATTTTGTGGTTCTTGAACTTTTTCAAGATATATCTTACTCCCACTGACCCCTTCAAGGATAAACTCCTTTTCCAAGAAGGCAACATGTTTCGCAACAAACACCTTTTGATCAGTTGGATGATAGAAATAATACCCCTGATGTTTCTTTAGGGTATCCCACAAATCTACATTTATCGATCTAGTCTGTAGCTTATCATTTTCAAACTTTTTGACATAAAATTTGGACAACCCCAAGTCTTAACATGCTTAAGATTTGGTTTCCTCCCCGCCCATAACTCATATGGGGTCTTGGTGACCGATTTTGTAGGTACCTTGTTAAGTAGGTATCAAATTGAGATTCTAGGCATATCCCGTAAGAAATTGGAAGGTCAGTAAAACTCATCATAGATCGAACCATGTCCAACAATGTTCGATTTCTCCTTTCGAGATACACCATTCATCCGTGGCATCCCCGGTGGAGTCCATCCCATTTTCTTTGGTGGAGTCCATTATTCTCCTCCTCGTGAGATTATACCATTTTCTTTGAACTTTTCAAATGATTCGTGTTTGTATTTCATTAAATACACATATCCAAATCTTGAGTGGTCGCTCGTTGAATGTAATAAAATACAATTGAAAGGAGATTTAGAAACTCATTCATAATCCACATAATCCCATCTTTGCTAATCTTGTTTCATTAATATTGAGGCGCCCCAAAATTAGGTATCGTCACCCATCTTGGGTGCGCCACTTACATGGTACATAAATTCAAATACTGACTTACTTCTAATATAAGCGTAGTGTACAATGACATAAGCTGTGAGTTTGAATCTGAAATATTGTCTACTAGATATTATACAAACTCGAAAATTAGGTAGTCCTCATTACAACTATTATCACACTATTTCGTCGAAATAGTGAGGGACTATGAGTTTGAATAATCTTATCCTCAAAAGGACCATTACTATTATCACATTCCCAGGCTATTAATGTCCTCGGACCATGTTCTCATTTCACGAAGAAAACGGTGAAAGAAAAGGGTGAGCTCAACTAGCCCGATGAAATATTATGACTAAGATAATGCGAGAATAAATTATCATTAGCCTTGATGTTAAAGCGATAAAATACAATAGACAACGGTTTAAGCTGCGGTGAATAAGCGATCCATTAAAAAAGTCAGTAGAGAAATAAAATCTACTATCTTTTAGGTTTTAAAGGTTTTCATCAATTTTTATCATTTGAGACTCGACAATAAATAAACCACCACATCTAATCATCCACATACCCGCGATCGAGGATTTTCATCAAATTATCGATGGTCGTGCGACTATCTTAAATCACCCCCAGTCATAATCATACCAAAAACTATCCATCAACGCATTCTGAGAGCCACTTTGAGGACTTTTGTCACATCATTTATATCAAGTCGTGATTATCTTAGAATGATCCACAGTCATAATCATACTAAGTTCATCTATGCGTAAGCGAAGATAACATAATATAACATGAGGATGATGACAATGACATAATAATTCAATAAAACAAGTTCAAGAATTATTTAATCCATGAATTATTAACGTCAAATTGTCGACATATCTTTGTTTAGTGAGTAAAATTCAAGAATGATCGGAAGAATATTTCCATGAAAAGATCTTTGGATGAAGCATGAAATATCGAGGATATTCTACTAATTTCATGGAGTATAGAAGTCAAAGTTTTAACCAATTGGTATAATAAAGAATGGAATAACAAAAGAAATCACCGTGCATGCGGTGCTTGCGCATAGACGAGTTATTCAACGAAATAATAATAACGGAACGGTCGGTGAAATTCACTGCAAGCGGGATGTTCAACGAATAATAAAGATGGAACCCGGATCCGGTGTAAAACACACGATAGGATATTCAACGAGAATGATAAAAAAGCGGAACCGGTCGGGTGTAAAACCTGCAGCAGGATGTTCCAACGAGAATAATAAAAAAAGCGGAACCGGTCGAATTGTAAAACACACAGAAGAGGATGTTCCAACGAATAATAGAAGAATGTCACCAAGTATAGGAATAAATCCGCGTATCTGAGTTATTCAATGAGAATAATAAGCGATGGAATAACATAAGGATTTCACCAAGTATAGGGTATCTGCGTATCGGAGTTATGTATAGGGTATGCCACTTTTACGAGTTATTCAACGAGAATAATAGTGAATGGAATAACGAAGTTCTCTTGAAGAAAGAATAACACCCTTACTACAAGTAAAAAAAGCTAATATAGAAGTAGTGAAGTAGCGAGAATACTCTTCTTGCTTTCTATAACTTTCTCTATATAAAACTTCTCTATATAATTTCTCTCTCTAGAGTTTCATGAATTAAATAAGAAAATAATGAAGGAATGAGCTTATTTATAGGAAAATGGAATGCGTAGTAACTAATCCATGAGCGGTCCAGTTGATTTACTTTAATCGGCGGTCCATATTTAAAGAAAAATCTTTTAAATAAAATATAATATATTCTATTTATATAAAAACATTTTACTATGCAAAAACCTTTATGCAATACTATGCAAAACACTATACAAAACAACTTTGCTCTTGACACTATCGTAATAAAATATAATATATTACATTTATAGAATAACTTTAATAAAGTATTACTTTTATATAAAAGATGTTTACATTTTATTACGTTAATAATACTGAATAAAACAAAAGCGTCATTATCATTATAATAATTCATATTATTAATCGTGATAATGGAATCAAAACGAGTGACTTCTCACATAGGCATCGATAATCGATCAGGTATGTCTTTCTTATGCGACCCACATTATTCTTTGTACTTTTACTACTGAGTAGTTCAACGATATCAACGGTAAAACTTCCGCCGTTATTTTAATAAAATATTTTTATCGTTTTTTCTCGATCAAACAATAATTACATTGTGGGGTCCACCATGATTGGTAGTTATGCGAATATTCCTGCTAAACCAAGAATATTCCCAGAACCAATCGAATATAATATAACCACTTGCATACTTTGCAAAATTTATAAATACTACCCACAACTATAATATTATCTCAAATTCACACCATAATATTAAAAATTATTTAAATCAAAATTTAAATCTTTATTGATAAAATCTGGGGTCTCACAATCTCCCTCCTTATGGAATTTAAGCCCTCGAAATTAGAATGCGATACTGATATGATAAAGAGGTGAGGATACCTTGAATACCTTTATCGTTGAAAATATTAAGTTTATCTTTGCAATCCAGGCGAAAGATATTCATTAACAATTCATCTTTTGCCTTTCTGGGCCAAAGATATTTATTAACAATTCATCTTTTTGCTTTCTGGGCCAAAGATATATAAGCTGTAAAACCAATAATCTTTGAGACTTAGCTTAATAGTATCACGACCATGAATTATCCATACACTTCTTGGCTAAGGATATTACGTGTTTTCAATTCTGATCGTGATTATCTTAGAATAATCCGTGGTCATAATCATACCAAGTCTATCAATACACTACTGACGAAGATGACTTTTACCACATCCATGAATTAATATTTCATTCTTTGAGACTCATTCAATAATTAATCCATATCATCGAATCATCCACCACTACTGGGCCGAGGATATTCATTAGTATCACGACCACGAATTATCCATACCTTTACTGACGAAGATAATCGTGTATTCATTAGTATCACGACCACAAATTATCCATGCACTACTGCCGAAGATAATCGTGTATTCATTAGTATCCGCGACCACAAATTATCCATACACTACGGCGAAAGATAATTGTGTATTCATTAGTATCACGACCATAAATTATCCATGCACTACGGCGAAAAGATAATCGTGTATTCATTAGTATCACGACCACAAATTATCCATGCACTACGGCGAAAGATAATTGTGTATTCATTAGTATCCGACCACAAATTATCCATGCACTACGGCAAAAGATAATCGTGTATTCATTAGTATCCGACCACAAATTATCCATACACTACTGGCGAAGATAATTGTGTATTCATTAGTATCACGACCACAAATTATCCATACACTACGGCGAAAGATAATCGTGTATTCATTAGTATCACGACCACAAATTATCCATACACTACTTCGACGAAAGATAATTGTGTATTCATTAATATCCGACCACAAATTATCCATACTTTACTGACCGAAGATAATTGTGTATTCATTAATATCCGACCACAAATTATCCATGCCTGACCATACCAAAGATAATTGTGTATTCATTAATATCACGACCACAAATTATCCATGCACTACTGACGAAAGATAATTGTGTTTTTCAATTACTGTTATGATTATCTTAGAACAATCCACAGTCATAATCATACCAAGTCCATCTATACTTCTGAGCCCACAAATGACTTTCAACGTAATATAAGCGTGAGGATAATGATATAAAGAATCAATCAAATGAGATAAAGGATAAATATTAAACATTTATAATATAATTTATCCGAGTTCAAGAATATCCCCATGTTATCAATCACTTAATAATCTCATAATCTAATATCATTAATATTATAACAATATTTTAATCATTTCTTAAATTTATAAACAATTTATCTTAATTGTTTACGTTTTTACCATATAATGCATTTAATCATTCAAAAATGCCATACTCATAAGATATCATCACCAATTATCAAATCTCTCAAAAAATATACATATACTACATATATAGGATTCTCTAGCCATAATATCCTATTTTCAACTTTGTTACTTCACATAACATATTTAACTCATATATTTAAGTAACTAAACTATTTTCATGAAAATACCAAATCAGTCCCAAAAATATTTCTTTTCTGGGATTTAGCATAATATAGTCCCATGATGAAAATATATTTTTCTCGAAATTTTAAAATTCATTTACTATTTTTCAAAAATCAATTTCTAATTAATTCCTTAAGAAATTAGCTACCTCAAGTTTAACTCCAAAAATTCCCAAATCTTGGCAGGACCTTACACATGTTAACGTGAGCTTCTAGTTTAAATTTCATGGTCATCGGAGTTATAGAACTCGGTTATAGCGTTTTTTAAATCGGAAAAACCTAAATATTGAAATAGTCATAACTTGCTCATTTTAAGTCGAGAATGAGCTCATTTTTGGACAGGAGATACTTTATACCATATACCTTCATGTCCCAAAAAGGCCAGAATTTTTCTCATAATTTAAGTGGCCAGAAACAGCCCTTAAAAGTTTCTGGGCAGTAGCATTTTTTGAAATTTACAGCTTTGGCCTCCTTTGCTAAAATCAGTCCACACAAAAATCTACAACACCTTTTCCAGTAATTCCACTTGGATTAGTTAGGTAACTCATAGATCTAACTCTAGGACTTGACCACATTCAAAAAATTCAAAATATAATAGGAGATATGGTCTATTGAATTTCATATTCGTTTTTCACCAAAATCGATTTTCAACTCTTTGTGATTTTTAAGAAACTTTCATGTTTTTTACATACTAACCAACATAACTCATCATAAAACTTACTAATACCACGAATACCCATGATTTTCATTAGTCCAATGCTTTTATTATGACTTTCATCATAAACCACGTAAAACCCATCCTTTTAGTTGAAGAAATATTTGAGGTTTAAGAAATGGGTTTTTGTCTTTGGGGTTGATACAAAATTCGATTTCACGCTCTAGGGTAGGCTAAGAAGTCTTCAAGAATCGCCAAGAAATTTATTAATGATAGAAATATCATTCAAAAGCTGTTACTCTCGTCCAAGACTTGGATAGTCGTCACATTAATACCAGCTGTGACTTCTATCCCTTAACTTTAGATAGCACCTCACAATGATACCTATCAACTTGCCATCTTCATCCGCGGCGTCGCTTCTGAAAAGTCGGCTTGGTGCATTCCACACAAGGAAGTCAACAACGAAAGGTTCGGGCTCTTTACTTATGGCTTGATATGACATGATTAACTTTAATTTGACTTTAATTAGTTTTGGTTATGAATATAAAAGCTAACAACCTTACGAAAAGAATGATGAGTAGTTAACCAATTGATTCCTAAAATACCATCAAAGGCAAATATTTTCAAAGAGATAATATCGACGAATTAGCGTGAAAGTGTTTATTTGAAACAACAAGATTAATAAGCGATGGAGGTAACGAAGGTTTCTCCCAACGAAGTTTCAACCAATAAGTTAAAGTCTAACTTCTCGAGGTCAAATTTAAATGTTGAGCATAAACAAGAGAGATAAAATAATGGGTAGAACCGGTATCTTATAAGGTATAGACTTATGAGAATTTATAATTAACTAACTTGAGTGCTAACCGTTCGGGTTACCCACTTTTTGAGAAGTCATGAAAACTCTTCCACGAAAACCACCGACTTTGTTTTGTCATGTATCCGCCTTTGGTGCCACTATCCCGGTGGACTTGACTTCTGGTGCTCGACAAAATCGAGCTAAATGACCTTCTCTTCTTGAAATTTCCACTTCTATTATCTTTGCCATGATTACCAAAGTGGTTACCATTCTTAGCATGATAATTTCCCCCACGATGGTTATCATTGTTACGATGGCCGTTGCCACCGATATGATTATTATCGTGTTGTTGGTCGTTACCTTTTGTTTGGTGAATCAACACTCTCATGTGCTTCATTGCTTATCTCTATTTTTCGGATGCCATTCTCAAACAACGTGTCACACAAAACAAGGGTTAATTAACATGTAACAAATTATCCCTATATTCGTGAGCCAATTAAATACCAAATAAATTTAGGTAGGTCATCTTAGCGAAGGAATTCCCGTCTCTCCCCTCTGAGTTCTTATCTCACATCTTAGCGGGGATCATATCCTAAGCTACGATACCAACTGTGATGCCCCCAAAATTAGGTATCGTCACCCATCTTGGGTCGCCACTTACATGGTACATAAATTCAATTACAACTTACTAATATAAGCGTAGTATACAATCGACATAAAGCTATGAGTTTGAATACAAATATTGTCTACTAGATATTATACAAACTCAAAAGGAGTCCTCATTACAACTATTATCACACTTTATTTCACGAATAGTGAGGACTACTAATCTTATCCTCTGGACCATTACTTACGTTCCCAGACTATCCCGGTATATTCTCATTTCACGAAGAAAACGGTGAAAGAAAAGGGTGAGCTCAACTAGCCCGATGAAATATTATGACTAAGATAATGCGAGAATAAATTATCATTAGCCTTGAACGATGTTAAGCGATAAAATACAATAGACAACCAGTTTAAGCTGCGGTGGAATAAGCAATCCATTAAAAGAGTCGAGTAGAGAATAAAATCTACTATCTTTTAGGTTTTAAAGGTTTTCATCAATTTTTATCATTGAGACTCGACAATAAATAAACCACCACATCTAATCATCCATGTACCACGGTCGAGGATTTTCATCAAATTATCAATAGTCATGACTATCTGAAATCACCCACAGGTCATAATCATACCAAAAACTATCCATCAACGCATTACAGACCCTTTGAGGACTTTTGTCACATCATTTATATCAAGTCGTGATTATCTTAGAATGATCCACAGTCATAATCATACTAAGTTCATCTATGCTTGGCGTAAGCGAAAGATAACATAATATAACATGAGGATGATGACAATGACATAATAATTCAATAAAACAAGTTCAAAAATTATTTAATCCATGAATTATTAACGTCAAATTGTCGACATGATCTTTGTTTAGTAAGTAAAATTCAAGAATGATCGGAAGAATATTTCCATGAAAAGATCTTTGGATGAAACGCAAATATCGAGGATATTCTACTAATTTCATGGAGTATAGAAGTCAAAGTTTTAACCAATTTGGGTATAATAAAGAATGGAATAACAAAAGAAATCACCGTGCATGCGGTGCTTGCGCATAGGCGAGTTATTCAACATAATAATAATAACGGAACGGTCGGTGAAATTCACACAAGCGGGATGTTCAACGAGAATAATAAAGATGGAACCCGGATCCGGTGTAAAACACGAGATAGGATATTCAACGAGAATGATAAAAAGAGCGGAACCGGTCGGTTATAAAACACTGAGACGGGATGTTCAAACGAGAATAATAAAAAAGCGGAACCGGTCCGGTGTAAAACACATGAGCGGGATGTTCAACGAATAATAGAAGAATGTCACCAAGTATAGGGTAAACCAGCGTATATGAGTTATTCAACGAGAATAATAAGCAATGGAATAACATAAGGATTTCACCAAGTATAGGGTATCTGGCGTATCTGAGGTTATGTATAGGGTATGCCACTTTTACGAGTTATTCAATGAATAATAGTGAATGGAATAACGAAGTTCTCTTCGAGAAGAAGAATAACACCCTTCTAGTAAAAAAGCTGAATATAGAAGTAGTGAAGTAGCGAGAATACTCTTCTTCTTTCATAACTTTCTCTCTATAAACTTCTCTCTATAATTTCTCTCTACAGAGTTTGATGAATTAAGTAAGAAAATAATGAAGGAATGAGCTTATTTATAGGAAAATGGAATGCATAGTAACTAATCCATGAGCGGTCCAGATTGATTTACTTTAATCGTGGTCCATATTTAAAAAAAAATCTTTTAAATAAAATATAATATATTCTATTTATATAAAAACATTTTACTATGCAAACACTTTATGCAATCTTATCTGAAAACACTATAAAATCTTATACTATATCGTAATAAAATATAATATATTACATTTATAGAATAACTTTAATAAAGTATTCTATTTTATATAAAAGATGTTTACATTTTATTACGTTAATAATCTGAATAAAACAAAATCGCGTCATTATCATTATAATAATTCATATTATTAATCGTGATAATGGAATCAAAGGGTGACTTCTCACATAAGCATCGATAATCGATCTGGTATCTTCTTATGCGACCACCGTATTCTTTGTACTTTTACTCTCTAGGTAGTTTCAGCGATATCAGCGGTAAAACTTCCGTAGTTATTTTAATAAAATATTTTTGTCGTTTTCTCGATCAAACAATAATTACATTGTGGGGTCCACCATGATTTGAGTAGTTATCACGAATATTCCTGCTAAGCCGAATATTCCCAGACCAATCGAATATAATATAACCACTTGCATACTTTGCAAAATTTATAAATACTACCCACATTTATAATATTATCTCAAAATTCACACCATAATATTAAAAATTATTTCGATCAAAATTTAAATCTTTATTGATAAAATCGATACTGATATGATAAAGAGTTATCCATGCACTACTGGCGAAAGATAATCGTGTATTCATTAGTATCACGACCACAAATTATCCATGCACTTACTACGGCGAAGATAATTGTGTATTCATTAAGATCACGACCACAAATTATCCATGCACTACTGACGAAAAGATAATCGTGTATTCATTAAGATCACGACCACAAATTATCCATGCACTACGGCCAAAGATAATTGTGTATTCATTAGTATCACGACCACAAATTATCCATGCACTACTACGAAAGAAGATAATTGTGTATTCATTAGTATCACGACCACAAATTATCCATGCACTACGGCGAAAGATAATTGTGTATTCATTAAGTATCACGACCACAAATTATCCATGCACTACGGCCAAAGATAATTGTGTTTTCAATTACGATTATGATTATCTTAGAACAATCCTGGTCATAATCATACCAAGTCCATCTATGCACTTTCAAAATACAAATGACTTTCAACGTAATATAAGCGTGAGGATAATGATATAAAGAATCAATCAAATGAGATAAAGGATAAATATTAAACATTTATAATATAATTTATCCGAGTTCAAGAATATCCCCATGTTATCAATCACTTAATAATCTCATAATCTAATATCATTAATATTATAACAATATTTTAATCATTTCTTAAATTTATAAACAATTTATCTTAATTGTTTACGTTTTACCATATAATGCATTTAATCATTCAAAATGCCATACTCATAAGATATCATCACCAATTATCAAATCTCTCAAAAAATATACATATACTCTATATAGGATTCTCTAGCCATAATATCCTATTTTCAACTTTGTTACTTCACATAACATATTTAACTCATATGTTAAATAACTAAACTATTTTCATGAAAATACCAAATCAGTCCCAAAAATATTTCTTTTCTGGGATTTAGCATAATATAGTCCCATGATGAAAATATATTTTTCTCGAATTTTTAAAATTCATTTACTATTTTTCAAAAATCAATTTTAATTAATTCCTTAAGAAATTAGCTACCTCAAGTTTAACTCCAAAATTCCCAAATCTTGGCAGGACCTTACACATGTTAACGTGAGCTTCTAGTTTAAATTTCATGGTCATCGGAGTTATAGAACTCCAGGTTATAGCGTTTTAAATTCGGAAAAACCTAAATATTGAAATAGTCATAACTTGCTCATTTAAGTCGAATGAGCTCATTTTTGGACAGGAGATACTTTATACCACATACCTTCATGTCCCAAAAGGCCAGAATTTTTCTCATAATTTAAGTGGCCGAAACAGCCCTTAAAGTTTCTGGGCAGTAGCATTTTTGAAATTTACAGCTTTGGCCTCCTTTGCTAAAATCAGTCCACACAAAAATCTACAACACCTTTTCCAGTAATTCCACTTGGATTAGTTAGGTAACTCATAGATCTAACTCTAGGACTTGACCACATTCAAAAATTCAAAATATAATAGGAGATATGGTCTATTGAATTTCATGTTACGTTTTTCACCAAAATCTGATTTTCAACTCTTTGTGATTTTTAAGAAACTTTCATGTTTTTACATACTAACCAACATAACTCATCATAAAACTTACTAATACCACGAATACCCATGATTTTCATTAGTCCATTTAATAAAACCCATTCATTCAAACATCCAACTAAAATAAATCCAATCATATTGGTCAATTGTCCATAATCAATCCCATTTATTATCATACATATCATCATATGTATCAATAAATAAAATCATTCTATATATATATGAGTATCATTTAATGGGCAATTTTTATGTTGCATGAAATCCAATTTCAAGATTAAAATAAACTCTTTTATTTTAATTATAAAATTATTAAGATTAATATATATATATATATATATATATAACAATTATATATATATATATATAATAAAAGTTAGCCCAACTTCTTGATTCACGCAGGAGAAAAAATAAAACAACATGGCCTACTACGGTTTTTGCAAAGTTTTTTTTTTTTTTTTTTTAAGACCAACACGTTGACAATTGTTATATATATAATACTAACAGCCAAACCGGATTCCTTTGTAAATATAATGATTGCCATGTTCGGTTGGACCAGAATAATAAAAAAAAAAAAAAACACGGCTAGCTCTTGTAACACAAAACCTGATTTGGTTTAATATCCCATCATTATCAATTCCTTTTTATAGCGAAAAGCCTTGTAAGACATTACATGCACGGATTCAACCTTTTTTTTTTTAAAATAAAATTTTATACAACAAATTATGCCCAATAAATAATTCTAAATTCATACCCATACATATATAGAATCTAAATAATTAATAATTAGCATAAAGTTTGGCTCATGATACCAATTGTTAGGTTTTATTGAAATCAAAGTAGCAATCAAAATTGCAAAATAAATGAAGCGAGATAAAATCGATTTTAAAATTTTTCACAAACCAATTACCCGGATCATCCTTTATGCATATTATTAATTAAACGAAGAATAAGAAATTATGAAATCATACCCTTGTAGAAGCGAGCTTCCTCAGTGCGAGTTTACCTCCTACTTCTCATGATCTCCTTGAATCTCCGGGTAGATTCCTTCCTTTGATTAATGTAAGCCACCCAAGTGTATGGCCTCTATAGGTAATCCACCAAGGAAGAGGAATTTTTCAAGAAGAAGGGATTTGGCTCAAACACTAGTTTTTCCTATCTGAATAAGAAAAGGGGTGTACTCTCCAAATCTAGGAATTACGTATATTAGATATCTAATATAAGACTCCTCTTATAAAGATATTATATAACCCTATTTTAATTAAAATAAGGTATTATTTATTTAATTAAACTCTTTTAATTAAATGGGCTCCTAATCCTATTAGGGATAATTAGTTAAACTCCTTTAACTAATTTTCTTTCCTAATCCAATTAGGAATAAATGAGAGTACTAATATTAAATTAATTCCTAAACCTTTTAGAAATTAAAATAATAATAATTATAATAATATTAATAAGACTCCTCTTATTAATTTATATTTAATATTTCTAAAATATTAAATAATAAATATTAAGCTATTTAATTTATTCTATCACCATAGATTAAATTAAATATACTTAACATATTATTACAATTATGCCATTAACTTTTAAATAATTATTCTTCCTTTTATGGTGTGACCCTTTAGGTTCTCCATATTAAACCCATTGTGAATAAATCAATTAGAACAATTCTAATCTCATTTAAATAAATAAATTAAACAAATAATTTATTTAAATAAATAATATTTATTCTACAATAGGGATAAGCCTCCCTAGCGATGAAATCGACTTTCCAGGATAATATAGATTTTAACATTAATCATAAAAGAACCTTTGAGTAAATAGTTACCGCATGATTCAATCCTTCCACCATACAATGTCCCAATTAAATATAAGACATGGAATTCTTTACAAGTCTTATTTTATTTAATTATATGTATTTCGATTCCTAAATGAACAACTCCCAATGAATACAAATTAGAAACTACTTTCTAATTTCATTCCACCTTGGCCAAGGATTCCTGGGTTGTCATTTATCGAATCACATAGGACATCTCTCCTTTTTACTAGAAGTGGTAGATTCTTTATTGATCATTCATTATCTTCATATATAACTTATTACACCCAAGCATACCCTTTGATATACTCTAAGAGTCTTAAGGAATAAGTCAAAGTGTAATTCATTATATATAAGATACTATGATGATCTCAAGTCTAAGGATCATTTGTACTACTATCACTACTGAGAATTCCTATTGACGGTAAGTAAAACTCCATTAGGTATTCCTCAATGAGTCACGTTCGATGAACTTATTCTCTAATAAGCACCTACATACTTGTTTTAGTGTCTCCACACAAATGATCATGAGACCAATCATCCTCATCCAATGAAAGAACGACGTATGTACCAATCTATCCGATTCACTAATCCCTATTTAGTAATCCAATGATTGGGAACTATTTTAGTTTTAAGCTTTCTAAGAATTTAGATCTCATTAGAATGATCATCATCATTATTGTAAAAGCGTTGCTTAAAACTATGGGTTTATCACATATTATTAAAACAAAGACCATGTAGATAATAAATGCCTATAATAAATAATTCTTTTATTAATAAATAAATAAGATTGATTACACAAGATATGCTTTATCATCATACATGATTGGCTTGTATGCATAATACTTTCAAATATCAATAAAGACAACAACGAATTGATCCAAATATTCCTTGAATACTCGGTTCATCATATCCATGAAAGCAAGCGGGAGCATTAGTTAGTCCGGAAGACATGACTAAGAATTCATAATGCCCATACCGAGTTCAAGGCGCGTCTTTGGAATATCCTCGCTTCTAATCTTCACCGATGATATCCGAATCGAAGATCAATTTTGAAAAGAATTGTGCCCTCTCAGAATCGGTCAAACAAGTCATCAATACGAGGTGAGGATACCTATTCTTGATGGTGACATGATTCAATTCCGATAGTCAATACAAAAGTCGCATACTCCGCCTTTTCTTCTTTCACGAATAAAACAGAGCACCCCAAGGAGATGTACTAGGGCGAATGAAACCGATGTCCAACAATTCCTCGTAGTTGGACCTTTAACTCCGAAGTTCAATAGGAGCCATTCGATATGGGGTTTTAGAAATGGGCTTTGTACGGTGTTCAAGATCAATAAAGAATTCAACTTCACGCTCGGGGTAGAGGCAAGGAAGTTCTTCAGGAAATACGTCAGGAAAGTCAATAACAACATGAATATTATTCAAATTTGACGTGTCTTTATTCAAATCCATAACATGGGCTAAGAAAGCTTGACATCCGTTTTTCAATAAACGAATAGCTTTATGATTAGATATGATAGTGATTGATTTTAATGGTTTAGTTGCTTGAATTCGTATAACAGGTTGGTTAGGAATATGAAAACTAACAACCTTACAAAAACAATCAATTTTGGCATGATGAGTAGTTAACCAATCAATCCCTAAAATCACATCAAAAGCAAGTATCTTTAAAGGGATAAGGTCAACAGGTAAGGTGATGGTGCCAACTTGAATCAAACAAGATTTATAAACAGTGGTCGTTCTCCTCCCTTAGAACCGATTCTTCTTAACCGCTATGCGTTTCACATAGTCGTTGTTAAATCTCCTCTTTTAAAATCTCCTCCCCGACTCGCTTCTTCTATTTTCATGGCCATGATTACCACCGAGTGGTTACCATTTTGTCCGTCTGTTTTCTTTCTCCGTGGTTATCATTATTACATTGATCTACATCTACGTGCGATCCTCGGTTATGGTCCCTTGGTTGAATATACTCGTTATCTCGCTTCTAACAATTGAGCCTGCATAACAACATCCTAATAGAGAGAAAATTTATGAGAAATGAGATATTGTCGATATCGGGTTTCAAACCTCTCGTAAACATCCGCGTCATCGCTCCTCATTCTCCACCAAATGAGGTGCAAACTTGGATAACTCTGCAAACTTTGACTTGTCTTGAGAGACACCGCCATGTTGTTTTGTTCCAATATGATGAACTCCACTTCCTTCATATAGCGAACACTTTCGGGAAAGTATTTGTCATTAAATAGCTTCCAAACGCGTCTCCCAAGACATGCCGAGTCTTGTTTGGATGGGTATGCTTCATGAGACTCCCACCAGTAGTCTTCCTCGCCACTAAATATAAAGGTGGCGAATGGAACCTTCTGTTCTCCGTGCATCCCAAGACATCGAATATCTTGGTAATTTGCTTGACCCATGTTTCCGCCATGATGATCGATCTGGTTTTCCCTTAAATTACGTGGTCCCAACTCTTTGAATCGCTTGGTGTGTGATAATCCGTGAATCTTTATCATTTCCTCCTGTATTTTTGAACACGCGTCTCCTCGTGCGATTTTGCATGAACTGCAAAAACTTCTAAACATCCCTCGTTCATCATTTGCTCAATGGTGTTGTTCACAAGAGAACATTGCCACTGTTGCACGTTTCTCCTCGTTGGTGAGTACAAAGGCGTCTCCACTCGTCTCATTTCCATTGTTAATATTCTCACCGACATTCTCAAATCTTTATCATAAAACAAGGGTTAATTAAGGAAATCAATATATCACATAATATCCCTATATACTGACCAAATAACAAATAAGCTTAGGTAGGACACACTAGCGAAAGGATTTACTCGCCTCCCTCCTAGTTCTATTCCCGATCTCCGCCAGAGATCATATCCCTAAGCTCGATACCAACCGTGGCGCCCCCAAAAAGGTATACATCACCCATTCGAGTTGTCGATACATGGTACGAAACAACTACAACTTTATTATTACAACAAGAAAGCTGTGAGTTTAAATACAAATATTATCTTCTAGACAATATCTATACTCAAATAAATCCTCATCACATTTATTGATACATTATTTTACAAAATGGTGAGGACTACTAAACAACTCTCTCTAGAACCTTCATTCCATACCCCGACTTCGCACTTTCGCTTATATTCTCGCCTCCACGAGAATAATGGAACAAAAAAGAAAAGGGTAAGCTCTCAACTAACTCAAGAAAGAATATTATGACTAAGATAATATACAACAAATTATCGTTAGTCTTCAACAGGAAAAATCTAATAGAATACAATAGACAACAAATTTTAAATCAATATTCGCAATGAAATAATAATTCATTAGAAGAGTTAAGTAGAGAATACAAACTACTATCTTCCATGTATGAATTTAAAAGTTCATCGCTCTATCTTTTATCCTGTAACATCAATCAATATATATCCGAATCACATATTCATCTTTGCACTACAAGCCAAAGATATTCATCACTTAATCATGTTCATCTAAACACTGCTTCATCTTTGCACTACAGTGCCAAAGATATTCTTCAGAAATCATTCATCTTTGCACTACAGCCAAAGATATTCCATAATATCATCATTTAAGACTCAAGATGATGAAAAATATTTTTAAAGCGAATCCAAAGGAAACAAAATGACAAGGATTAAGGATTAAGGATTCGTACTTTGTTTTATTCACGTCCAAAATACCTCAAAAATAATCGCAGTGGTGTAAAATTCAAGAATGATCAAAACATGGATACAATCAAAGCTAGTATCCGAATAGATATTTTGGACGAAAAGAAAAATTTTCATTTTTGATGAATAGTCTACAGATTCGTGAATAAATAGTGTCGTTATCGTGAATAAGAACTCGACACCAAAAGTTTTAAATTTGATAAAAACTTCGAGATCAATATTTCAACATAATGATATTGAAGAAATAATATCATTACGAAAAAAAAAAATATCCCTTACCTCGAAAGATCAAGATTTCTAAATTGAAACACCTGATATAAAGCTATGACTTGAACTTGCACCTAATAGCAATACTCAAATTATACTCAAAATACTCACAAGAATACGCTCGATAATATAGAGAAAAAACTTGAGCCGTGTGATTTTCAATTCTAACCTAAGCACCCTATTTATAGGAAATTGCTTAGAACACCAAAGCGAAAAATTTAATATAATATTAATATATTATATATAAATTCCTCGCTATTACAATCTATGATCTGAATTCAATTCATGCTTGACAACAAATAAGTCTACTAAACAAATCAAAAACGCGTTTTTATTATTTAAAATAATTAAAACTTCCAAAAATCAATTATTCAGAATTTCGAACATCAATAATTCATAATAAATAGCCCTTTTATCGTAAAATTCGAATCTCACGTGTTTTTATAGGAAATTCAATTCTCTACAACTTTGCGAAAGAAAGGTTTTCCAAATTCCAAATGAAATTGACCAAAATCCACAAACGGAAGCGATTTTACAAAGCTATAATCAAATTTCAATTCGATAAATGGGGTCCACCGACATGTTTAACATGTTTTAAACATTTATTGCAACAAAAATACTCTTCCTCCTCAGATACTCATATCCCACATTCGTTGTAAAAATATCACCATTATTATATTATTAAAATATAATAATACATTATCTTATCGAGAAAAAATAAAATTTCAATTTTCAACAATTGTCACATTAAAATTTTTCTCCATCTATATCCACATAAAATCAATATTTTCCTCATCATATGAATCAATAATTAATTATTCACAAATAATATTACGTAATCACAATATTGACAACCAGGCGGTTCCTGTGGAAAGGGGCTTTCTAATAAGAATTTCTCCTTACTTGGCCAGCCAATTAGGTGACCAAACCTCTCCTTAAGATGTAACTTTCTAGACATTGCCAATAATGTTATCTAATAATATTATTCGGATAATATGAATTATTGCTTCGATAATGAAAAATATTGTGTAATGACAATTATTGAAACAACAACAATATAAAAATATCAACGCAAAGAATTATTGAATCAATAAAATATTTGATGCAAGAATTACTGTAACCATTATTGAGTAGTGCCTTCTTACGTAAGAATCAATAATTGAATGCAATACCGCAGCTACTCGTGTTTTAACCAAACCACAAGTATTTTAACAAAGATATTAATGGTAACAACTACGTCGTTATTTTTAACCAACTTATATTTGTCGCTTTCTTCATCCAATCGCTTTCAAGTTATGGGGCCCACATTATCGCCATTTAAAATCGCATTATTCCCAAGACGATTTGAATATTTCACGACCAAACAAATATTCCCCGACAACAATGAATATTTTATAACCACTTGCTTATTTTAAAATATTTGCGTATTTTACCCCTAACTATCCACATTAATCACATCAACCCTTACTATTTCAAAATAATAAATAGAGAAAATTAAATTTCATTAATAATAAGTTGGGGTCTTACAGTAGTAGACTAGTAGTACGAAAAAAAACCCATCAAAATTCAGTAGAGAAAGTCTCAAACAGACAAACACACCTTCAAGGCTTCAAACACATACAAAAACTAAAATAAATAATTTACTAGTATACAGATCTCAGATCTCAGAGTGCAGTGCAGATATCTCAAATCAGAAATCTCAAATCAAATATCAGATATGTTGGTCGTCGAAACCGTAGAATCAAAATATATCAAATCTCACGACTTCATCGACTTCGGCGACTCGACGCCAATCGGAGACGTTGGTCGTTGGTCAAAGCGTTTTCGTATTAGCTTAGATTTGAGAGAGGGCCACGGCGGCAGAAAGCAGGACCGAGAGGGCACAAATACGCGAGGTGAGGGTGAGCTTTAGCCTTTAATGGAGGAGAAGGTGAAGAACGAAGTGAGTGTAGTAGAAGAAGAAGAGAAGACCGAAGAAGAAAGGAGAGTTAATAAATAAGAAAGAGACTTAAAGACTTAAAGTATTAAAGAGAGTAAAGTTAATAAATTTCGGTTTTTTTGGTACTTCCAGCCCTCTTCAAATTCTAAAAATTTAGTACCGCTATCAAATCGAAAAATAAAAAAAAGAAAATAAATCCCATCACGCAAGTTCAATCGATTCGATAAAAACCAAAAAAGCCGAATTTTTGAGCACCCCTAGTTCCTGTGAAGGGGGCTTTCAATAAGAATTTCTCTCTTCTTGGCCTTGATTAGGTGA
The DNA here is from genome assembly GCA_020205615.1 of Panax quinquefolius. Taxonomy (NCBI): domain Eukaryota; kingdom Viridiplantae; phylum Streptophyta; class Magnoliopsida; order Apiales; family Araliaceae; genus Panax; species Panax quinquefolius. The sequence goes on along the minus strand of CM035162.1, from coordinate 5,138,617 downwards.
CCAAACCTCTCCTTAGATATGAACTTTCTAGACATTGCCAATAATGTTATCTAATAATATTATTCGGATAATATGAATTATTGTTTCGATAATGAAAATATACCGTAATGACAATTATTGAGACAAAAGTAATATAAAATATCAACGCAGACAATTATTAAATCAATAAAATCTTTGAATAAAGAATTATCGTAACCATTATTGAGTAGTGCCTTCTTACGTAAGAATCAATAATTTGTGCGTACTGAGTGTCTTCTTGTATTTTAACCACCGAGTATTTTAACAAAGATTAATTGGTAACAACTACTGTTGTTATTTTTAAACAACTTATATTTGTCGTTTTCTTCATCCAATCGCTTTTTAGTTATGGGGCCCTACATATTTCGCTACGTCGTCATTTAATATTCCCACAAGCATTTGAATATTCCACGACCAAACGAATATTCCCAACAACAATGAATATTTTATAACCACTTGCTTATTTTGAAATATTTGCGTGATTTTACCCATAACTATCCACATTAATCAAATCAACCCTTACTATTTCAAAATAATAAATAGAGAAAATTAAATTTCATTAATAATAAGTTGGGGTCTTACAATGACTACCTGAGGTTTGAGCGGTTTCCCACTTAACCACTTGTAGTCAGTAAAGCTACATTTAAACACCCGACCTTTTGAGTTAAAGTGAAAAATTGCTTTCTGTCATAACTCTGTTACTTAAGTTGGATAAAGACTTAATTACCCTCGTTATATATAGAAGACAGATGCTTGTTCATCTCTCTCTGTTTTTCTAACAAACAAAAAATAGAGCTTAATCAACTCAAATGCAGCGAAACAATAATTCCTCGTTATATATAAATGTTTTCATCAAATAAATCTCACAATCATTCAAATCTCCAGAAACCAAATCATATCACAAGATTAATAAAAACTAAACAATTCTATCAAAACTCTGTATTGAAGTTATAAAGCATATATACTGCAAATATTAAGGGAGGCCCAAAACATAGCAAATAATATACAAGCTCTTGCCATTCGTAGCTTTTTACCCTACGGGGATTCATTCCATTTTGCATGTGAAGTCTCGTAAATCTTCTTGTGGTAAGCTTTTAGATTTGATTTTATAATTCCACCTTGAGGAATGATATTTGGATCCGTCACAACTTAGTAAAGGAAACCCTTGCTGTGACGACCCCAAAATAGGTATACATCACCCATTCTGAGTTATCAATACATGGTACAGAAACAACTACAACTTTATTATTACAACAATAAAATTATGAGTTTGAATACAAATATTATCTTCTAGACAATATCTATACTCAGATAAATCCTCATCACATTTATTGATACATTATTTTACAAAATGGTGAGGACCACTAAATAACTCTCTCTAGAACTCTCATTCCATACCCCAGGCTTCATTACTCGCTTATATTCTCGCCTCACGAGAAGAAAATGGAACAAAAAGGAAAAGGGTGAGCTCAACTAGCCCAAGAAAAATAATATTATGACTAAGATAATATACAACAAATTATCGTTAGTCTTCAACAGGAAAAATCTAATAGAATACAATAGACAATAAATTTTAAATCAATATTCAGTAGCGAAAATAATAATTCATTAGAAGAGTTAAGTAGAGAATGCAAACTACTATCTTCTATGTATGAATTTAAAAGTTCATCGCTCTATCTTTTATCCCCGTAACATCAATCAATATATATCACTCGAATCAAATATTCATCTTTTGCACTACTGGTGCCAAAGATATTCATCGATTAATCATATTCATCTAAACACTGCTCATCTTTGCACTACGAGCCAAAGATATTCTTCAGAAATCATTCATCTTTGCACTACAGGCCAAAGATATTCAATAATATCATCATTTAAGACTGAGGATGATGAAAAATATTTTAAAGAAACGAATCCAAAGAAACAAAATGACAAGGATTAAGGATTAAGAATTAGTACTTTGTTTTATCCATGTCCAAAAATACCTCAAAAATAATCATAGTGGTGTAAAATTTAAGAATGATCAAAACATGGATACAATCAAAGCTAGTATCCACAATAGATATTTTAGATTTAATAGAAAATTTTTCATTTTTCAGATGAATAGTGCCATATTCGTGAATAAGATCAGATATCGTGAATAGGCTTAGTATCGTGAATAAGAACTCAAACACACAAAAGTTCCAAATTTGATAAAAACTTGGATCAATATTTCAACATAATGATATTGAAGAAATAATATCATTACCAAAAATAATATCCCTTACCTCGAAAGACAAGATTTAGTTGAAACACCTGATCTGAAGTTATGACTTGAACTTGCAATCAGATAGAAATACTCAAAGTATACTCAAAATACTCACAAGAATACGCTCGATAATATAGAGAGAGAAAACTTCAGTTTCTGGTGTGATTTTCAATTCTAACCTAAGCACCATATTTATAGGAAATTGCTTAGAACACTAAAGCAGAAAATTTAATATAATATTAATATATAAATTAAATTTTCCTACGCCAACCTTCTAAGAACTGAATTCAGCTCATTTAACACACATGTGTAACACACCATAATGAAAAAAACATTTTTGTTATTAAAAATATTTTAAACTTCCAAAAATTAATTATTTGAACTTCGTAACTTCAATAATTCATAATAAATAGTCCTTTTATCGAGAAAATTCGAATCTCGCATCTTTTTATATGAAATTCAATTCTCTACAACTTTGCGAAAGAAAGTTTTTCCAAATTCCAAATGTAAATTGACCAAAATTCACAAACCAAGCGATTTTACAGTTATAATCAAATTTCTCACCAATAAATGGGGTCCAATTTATGTTTAACATGTTTTAAACATTTATTGCAATAAAATACTCTTCCTCCTCGTATACTCATATATCCCACATTTGTTGTAAAAATATCACCATTATTATATTATTAAAATATAATAATATACTTAAATGAATTTTTTATCGAGAAAAAGATAAAATTTTAATTTTCAACAATTGTCACATTAAAAATTTTCTCCATCTATATCCACATAAAATCAATATTTTTCTCATCATATGAATCAATAATTAATTATTCACAAATAATATTACAGAATCACAATATCGATGAACCGTGCGGTTCCCGAAAGAGGGGGCTTTACAATAAGAATTTCTCTCATCTTGGCGCAATTGATTAGGTGACCAAACCTCTCCTTAGATGTAACTTTCTAGACATTGCCAATAATGTTATCTAATAATATTATTTAGATAATATGAATTATTGTTTCGATAATGAAAAATAATGTGTAATGACAATTATCAAACAATGATATAAAATATCAACGCAAAGAATTATTAAATCAATAAAATAACGAATAAGAATTACAGAACCATTATTGAGTAGTGCCTTCTTACGTAAGAATCAATAATTTGTGCAATACTGGTGTCTTCTTGTGTTTTAACCAATTTAGTATTTTAACAAAGATAATTCTTGAATAACTACGCCTGTTATTTTAAACAACTTATATTTGTCATTTTCTTCATCCAATCGCTTTTCAGTTATGGGGCTCCACACATGGTCACAGGCACATACGAATATTCCCGACAATGATTTAATATTCCACGACCAAACGAATATTCCCCACTACAATGAATATTTTATAACCACTTCATTATTTTGAAATATTTGCATGTATTTTACCCATAACTATCAACATTAATCAAATAAACCTTACTATTTCAAAATAATAAATAGAAAATTAAATTTCATTAATAATAAGTTGGGGTCTTACAACCTCCCTCCTTATGAAATTTCGTCCTCGAAATCGACGTGTCACTGGGTGTTTCAAATGGTGAGGATACCTCGCTTTCATTTTCGTTTCCAATTCCTGTGTCATTTCCTCTATAGCATGATTCCTCCACAAAACTTTAACATGTGGTATGACCTTTGCGCGTAGGACATGTTCCTTCCTATCCAAGATATTGACAGGTACCTCCTCATACGTTAAGTCTTCTGCTATCTCGTCCGGTTCTAACTCTATAACGTGGTTCGGCTCTTTCACATATTTACTGAAGTACGATATGTGAAACACATTATGAACACGAGACATACTCGAGGTAACGCTTGCAGTCTATAGGCTACATTTCCTACTCGGTTAAGAATTTGAAATGGACCAATAAATCGTGGATTGAGCTTTCCACTCTTCCCAAATCTTGTAACTCCCTTCCATGGAGCAACTCGCAACAATACATGATCCCCTATACTAAATTCCACGCCCTTTCGATGAAGATCCGCATAACTCTTTTGTCGATCTTGTGCCGCTTTGTATCGTTGTCGAATCATTTGGATCTTTTCTTGGTGAGTCATATCGTCTTAACTCGGGGTCCCAACAATGTTGCTTCACCCACCTCGTCCCCAACATATTGAAGAGCGACACTTTCGTCCATATAATGCTTCAAATGGAGCCACACCTATACTTGCTCGATAATCTGTTGTTGTAGGAGAATTCCACCAATGGTAAATACTTATCCCAACCGCCCTTGAAGTCTAGGACACAGATTTTTAATAGATCTTCAAGAGTTTGAATAGTCCTCTCGATTGTCCGTCCGCTTTTGAGGATGGTATGCGGCCAATCGTAACTCCGCGCCCATAGCTTTTTGCAAGCTAACCCAAAATCTTGAAGTGAATCTTGGGTCACGATCCAAACTATGGATAATTGGCATGCCATGCAACCTCACAATCTCATTTACGTACATACTAAAGAAGACGTTCAAGGAATAAGTCTCCGTGATCGGCAAGAAATGAGCGGACTTGGTTAATCTATCAACAATAACCCAAATAGCATTGATGCCTTGAGAAACCGTAGGAAGACCCGTAACGAAATCCATGGTAATGTGTTCCCACTTCCATTTCGAATCTCAAGTGGTTGCAACGGACCTTAGGTACTAGATGCTCGCCTTTTACACGTTGACAAGTTAAACACATTGAGATAAACTTTGCAATCTCTCTCTTCATATTGTTCCACCAAAATGTATGTCAAGATCACGATACATTTTAGTACTTCCAAGATGGATTGCAAATGGTGTATTGTGTGCCTCCATCATAATCTTGTACTTTAAATCGTAGTCGTTAGGGACACAAAGTGCAGAGTGGACTCAAGTATTCCTTCTTCATCAATTCTCGCCCTAATAGCTCCTTCTTGTACTTTCTTCTTCATACGCGATCGCCTCGGCCTGGGCTTAAGCAACCTTAACTTTTTCTATTAAAGTTGGCTCTATCAGATACTTGACATCATCGCACTCATTCCTCGTGATACGATCTTCTACTCAACGCGCCATTTACCACGTTCGCTTTACCGGGATGGTATTGAATAGTGTGTGGTCGTAGTCTTTCAATAGCTCGAGCCAACGTCATTGCAGCGTGTTGAGTTCTTTTTGAGTGAAGAAATATTTAAGGCTTTTATGGTCCGAATATATCTCCACTTTCTCCCCATAAAGATAGTGCCTCCATATCTTTAAGCGGCAAACGAATCTTCGCCAACTCTAGATCATGAGTAGGATAATTCCTCTCATACTCTTTAAGTTGTCGCGAGGCATAGGCTATGACTTTCCCACGTTGCATGAGAACACATCCTAACCCTTTGCTCAAGCATCGGCAGATAACAAATCCATCCGAACCGGATGGTATTGTTAGAACAGTCTTAGAAATAAGTCTCCTCTTAAGCTCTTGGAAACTCTTCTCGCATTCTTCGCTCCAAACGAATTGTGTATCCTTCCGAAGTTAGCCGAAGAATGGAGTAGCGATTCGAGAAAACACTTCCACGAATCTCCGATAATAACCAAATAAGCCCAAAAAAGCAACGATTTGATCACCGACTTCGCTTGCTCCCCAACTTTGTATTGCTTCAATCTTCGCCGATCAACATATACTCCATTTTTTGACACCACGTGCCCAAGAAATGCTACTTCTCGCCGTAACTAGCAATTCTTCAATTTGGCATATAGTTTGTTTTCACGAAGCCTTTGGAGTACAAGCTTCAAATGGTGCTCATGATCTTTACGGCTTTTGGAATATATGAGGATGTCATCAATAAAGACAACAACGAATTGATCCAAATATTCCTTAAATACTCGATTCATCATATCCATGAAAGCCGCAGGAGCATTAGTCAATCTGAAAGACATGAATAAGAATTTATAATGCCCGCATCGAGTTAAAAAGGCGCTTTGAATATCCTCGCCTCTAATCTTCACCGATGATATCCAAAACGAAGATCGATCTTTGAAAAAATTGTGCCCTTGCAAATCGGGTCAAACAAGTCATCAATACGAGGTAGAGGATACCTATTCTTGATGGTGACATGGTTCAATTCCCGATAGTCAATACAAAAGTCGCATACTCCCGCCTTTCTTCTTTACTTAATAAAAAACAAGCACCCCAAGGAGATGTACTAGGGCCGAATGAAACCGATGTCCAACAATTCTCGTAGTTGGACCTTTAACTCCTGAAGTTCAATAGGAGCCATTCGATATGGGGTTTTAGAAATGGGCTTTGTACCAGTTCAAGATCAATAAAGAATTCAACTTCACGTTACGGGGTAGACCGGAAAGTTCTTGAGAAATACGTCGGAAAGTCAATAACAACAGGAATATTATTCAAATTTGACGTGTCTTTATTCAAATCCATAACATGGGCTAAGAAAGCTTGACATCCGCTTTTCAATAAACGAATAGCTTTATGATTAGATATGATGTTGATTGATTTTAATGGTTTAGTTGCTTGAATTCGTAACAACGGTTTGGTTAGGAATATAAAACTAACAACCTTACGAAAACAATCAATTTTGGCATGATGAGTAGTTAACCAATCAATCCTAAAATAACATCAAAAGCAAGTATATTTAAAGAGATAAGGTCAATGGTAAGGTAATGGTGCCAACTTGAATCAAACAAGATTTATAAACGATGGATGTGATGAAAGTTTCTCTAACGGAGTTTCCACAGATAGGTCAAAGTCTAATTTCTCCTGAGTTAAGTTTAAACGTTGAGCACAAGCGGAGAGAGATAAATGAATGGGTAGCAACCGATATCAAGTAAGGTATAAACTTCGCAAGAATTTATAAATAGCTTACCCGTGATCACCTCGTTTGGGTTCCTCGCATTATGACCAATCACAACAAACGCTTTCTTCCGGAATCGTTGACTTTGACTTTTCTAGAGACGATCTTTTGAGTCACCGTCCCCATTGAACTAGGTTTCGCTCTCGTAAAATCTCGAAAGCGATATGTCCTTCCTTTCCACAATTATAGCATACCTTGAACTGTTGTGGGCGCTTTGGTGATATGTCCCTCTTTTCCGCATTTGTAGCATATAACCGGTGGTCGTTCTCCTCCCTAAGAACCGATTCTTTCCGATTTCGTCGTCTTCACATGGTCGTTGTTAAATCTCCTCTTTTAAAATCTCCTCCCCGACTCGCTTCTTCTATTTTCATGGCCATGATTACCACCGTAGTGGTTACCATTTTTGTCCGCTCTTTTTCTTTCTCCGCTTGTTATCATTGTTTTGTTGACTACCATCTCCTGTATGATCCTCGTTGTGGCCCTCAAGTTGGCCGTATTTCTCGTTATCTCGCCTAATAATTGAGCCCTGCTTACAACATCCTGAATAGAGAGAAAATTTATGAGAAATGAGATATTGTCGTATCTTGGGTTTCAAACCTCTCGAAACATCCGCCATACGCTCCTCATTCTCCACCAAATGAGATGCAAACTGGATAACTCTACGCAAACTTTGCCTCGCATTTGAGATACCGCCATGTTGTTTTGTTCTAATCTGATGAACTCCACTTCCTTCATATGATCGAACACTTTCGTGAAAGTATTTGTCATTAAATAGTTTCTTAAACGTCTCCCAAGACATCTTGAGTGCGGCCGGATGGGTACGCTTCACGACTCCACACTGTGAATCGCCTCGCCACGGAACATAAAGGTGGCGAATGGAACCTTCTGTTCCTCCGTGCATCCCAAGACATCGAATATCTTGGTAATTTGCTTGACCCATGTTTCCGCCATGATCGGATCTGGCTTTCCCTTAAATTCGTGGTCCCAACTCTTTGAACTGCTTGGTTTGTGACAACCCGTTAATTGCTATCATTTCCTCCTCAGATTTTGAACACGAGTCTCCTCGTGCGATTTTGCATGAACTGCAAAAAGCTTCTAAACATCCCTCGCTCATCATCTCGCTTTCAAATGGTGTTGTTCACATAAGAACATTGCCACTGTTGCACGCTCTCCTCGTTGGTGAGTACAAAGGCGTCTCCACGGTCTCATTTCCATTATTAATATTCTCAATTCGACATTCTCAAATCATCATCATAAAACAAGGGTTAATTAAGGAAATCAATATATCACATAATATCCTTATATACTGACCAACTAACAAATAAGCTTAGGTAGGACACTATAGCGAAGGATTTACTCGTCTCTCCTCTCCTAATTCTATTCCCCGATCTCCGCCAGAGATCATATCCCTAAGCTCTGATACCAACTGTGACGCCCCCAAAATAGGTATACATCACCCATTCTGAGTTATCAATACATGGTACGAAACAACTACAACTTTATTATTACAACAATAAAAAAGCGTGAGTTTGAATACAAATATTATCTTCTAGACAATATCTATACTCAGATAAATCCTCATCACATTTATTGATACATTATTTTACAAAATGGTGAGGACTACTAAATAACTCTCTCAAGAACTTTCATTCCATACCCCGACTGCATCGCTATATATATTCTCGCCTCCCGAGAAGAAAAATGGAACAAAAAGGAAAAGGGTGAGCTCAACTAGCCCAAAGAAAGAATATTATGACTAAGATAATATACAACAAATTATCGTTAGTCTTCAACAGGAAAAATCTAATAGAATCTGAATAGACAAAAAATTTTAAATCAATATTCGCAATGAAAATAATAATTCATTAGAAGAGTTAAGTAGAGAATGCAAACTACTATCTTCTATGTATGAATTTAAAAGTTCATCGCCTATCTTTTATCCCCGTAACATCAATCAATATATATCTGAATCAAATATTCATCTTTTGCACTACAGCCAAAGATATTTCATCGATTAATTCATGTTTATCTAAACACTGCTCATCTTTTGCACTACGGGCCAAAGATATTCTTCAGAAATCATTCATCTTTGCACTACAGCCAAAGATATTCAATAATATCATCATTTAAGACCGAGGATGATAAAAATATTTTTAAAGAAACGAATCCAAAGGAAACAAAATGACAAGGATTAAGGATTAAGGATTCGTATTTTGTTTTTATCCATGTCCAAAAATACCTCAAAAATAATCATAGTGGTGTAAAATTCAAGAATGATCAAAACATGGATACAATCAAAGCTAGTATCCACAATAGATATTTTAGACGCGAAAGAAAATTTTTCATTTTTCGATGAATAGTCCGTATTCGTGAATAAGATCAGATATAAGTGAATAAAGTCTTGGTATACGTGAATAAGAAACTCAGACACCAAAAGTTCCAAATTTGATAAAAAAAAACTTCAGATCAATATTTCAACATAATGATATTGAAGAAATAATATCATTACTGAAAAAAAATAATATCCCTTACCTCGAAAGACAAGACTTCTAGTTGAAACACCTGGATCTAAAGTTATGACTTGAACTCAGACCAGTATAGCAATACTCAAAGTATACTCAAAATACTCACAAGAATACGCTCGATAATATAGAGAGAAAACTTCAGCTTACGGTGTGATTTTCAATTCTAACCTAAACACCCTATTTATAGAAATTGCTTAGAACACCAAAAGCGTAAAATTTAATATAATATTAATATATAAATTAAATTTTCCTCGCCTAACCTTCCAAGAACTGAATTCACTCATTCAACACACATGTGTGTAACACACCATAATGAAAAAAACGTTTTTGTTATTAAAATATTTTAAACTTCCAAAATTAATTATTTGAAGAGCTAAGAACTTCAATAATTCATAATAAATAGCCCTTTTATCGTAAAATTCGAATCTCGAGACTTTTTAGGAAATTCAATTCTCTACAACTTTGCGGAAGAAAGTTTTCCCAAATTCCAAATGTAAATTGAATCCAAATCCACAAATCCAAGCGATTTTACGTGCTATAATCAAATTTCACCAATAAATGGGGTCCAATGACATGTTTAACATGTTTTAAACATTTATTGCAACAAAAATACTCTTCCTCCTCCTCAGATACTCATATATCCCACATTCGTTGTAAAAATATCACCATTATTATATTATTAAAATATAATAATACATTATCTTATCGTAAAAAATAAAATTTCAATTTTCAACAATTGTCACATTAAAATTTTTCTCCATCTATATCCACATAAAATCAATATTTTTCTCATCATATGAATCAATAATTAATTATTCACAAATAATATTACGAAATCACAATATCGACAACCGCATAGCCCTGGAAAGCAGGGGCTTTCCAATAAGAATTTCTCCTCATCGGCGCCGCAATTAGGTGACCAAACCTCTCCTTGATGAAACTTTCTAGACATTGCCAATAATGTTATCTAATAATATTATTCGGATAATATGAATTATTGTTTCGATAATGAAAAATACCGTAATGACAATTATCAAACAACAACACTATAAAATATCAACGCAACAATTATTAAATCAATAAAATACCGAATAAGAATTACATCGTAACCATTATTGAGTAAAGCCTTCACGTAAGAATCAATAATTGATGCAATACCGTAAAGCTTCTTGTGTTTTTAACCACCGAGTATTTTAACAAGATTATTACTTGTAATAACTACGCTATTATTTTTAAACAACTTATATTTGTCGCTTTCTTCATCCAATCGCTTTTTCGTTATGGGGCCCACACATGGTCTGCTACCGTCAATGCGAATATTCCCCGACAAAGCATCTTAATATTCCACCACCAAACGAATATTCCCCACAACAATGAATATTTTATAACCACTTGCTTATTTTGAAATATTTGTGTATTTTACCCATAACTCATCACATTAATCAAATCAACCCTTACTATTTCAAAATAATAAATAGAGAAAATTAAATTTCATTAATAATAAGTTGGGGTCTTACACAAACCACAATCCTCTATCTCATTTCTCACTCCTTAAACCATGGATCTATGTATTTGAGATTCTGAGCGGTGGATCGGTGGATCTGAGCTTCAATTTCTAACTGAGCGCTATCAATCCGTTATCAATCCCCTCTTCATCTTCATCTTCTTCACTAATTTTTTCATTAGCTTCATGGGTATGTGTATTTGTGATTTTTGTTTCATGGGTTTGCTCAAAATCGAATTAGGTTTGTGATTCAAGGCTTTTTCTCCATGAATTTGTTCAACAACGAAATGGATCTTGGATCGATCCTTCTTTTCTTCTCAATCTATCCCCAAACCGTAGTAGGATTCCCAATTTTCTGGGTTCTTCCCAATTTCAAATCCACCCAAAGAAGCTATGCACGAAAATCTGCATTAGATCTGCATTAGATCTACAAATTTTCGTGAAAATCTGCAACAATTGAGGAGGAAATGAGATGATTTTTTTGAATTTGAATTGAAATTTGTTATGATGTGATGGGTTAAGATGGATTGCATTGATGAATGTTAATTACATTGCGAGTTATGCCATACAATACGAATGCAAAATTTCAACGCCTAACTTTGAAGCTAATTCAAATTATAATGTTTTGTGTATAAAAATGTCTTTATTTTGTGTGTGATTGGTCTCATTACTTTTTTTTTCAACTTTCTAAATAACTAACACGGAATGGCAATTTCAATTGAAAAGATATTTTTAGCTTAGAAAGTGATGGTGCAGTAAGCGCAACATCCAAGTAAGCTTTGTGGTAACAGATGTGTGGAGTCCATGATAAAATCTCCAAGGCCAACTCGAGTAGAAGCCAATTGATGTGAGACCCCAGTTTTATCAATAATGATTTAAATTTTGTCGAAATAATTTTTAATATTATGGTGTGAATTTAAGATAATATTATAGTTGTGGGTAGTATTTATAAATTTTGCAAAGTATGCAAATGGTTATATTATATTCGATTGGTTAGGGGAATATTCGGTTTAGCGAGGAATATTCGTATAACTACTCAATCATTGGTGGACCCTCACAATGTAATTATTGTCGGATTGAAAAAACGACAAAAATATTTTATTGAAATAACTACGAAAGTTTTACCGCTTGATCTTGCTGAGCTACTTTAGTAGTAAAAAGTACGAATCACGTGTGGTTGCATAGTAGCGCACGGTATTAATTATTGATGCTTATGTGAGAAGTCACTCGGTTTGATTC